>VMDO01038685.1:0-13264 GCA_007922755.1 Pedetes capensis
GGAAAATATGAATCACAATAAGAAAGAAAGAAAAGATAGAAAAAAGAAAAGAAAGAAAAAAACAAAGAAAAAAGAGAAACACAGAGAAAAAAGGAGGAAAAGAGAAAGAGAAAGAACGAAAGTTGAGAGACTTCATCACCACTAATCTTGAATTACAAGAAATATAAAACCATGTTTTTCAAGTTAAATATAAAAATGATTCAATGTAAAATGGATGGAAGGAAGGAAAGAACTTTTATGGAAAAGGGAAATACCTGGGTAAAGATATGAAAAAAATCCTGTTAATTGTTTAAATTTTAAACAATAACAATATCTTGTGGAGGTCATATCATATTTGGCAGTAAAATCTGACAACATTGAAAAAGTGTCATGAGTAGAAGTGGTTAATTGTACTTTTTTATTATGGTAAAGAGACAACTGAAATGCAAATGAGTTACAGATATATTTGCTTATTTACATAGTGTTTACTAAATTCAATGATACTAAAAAAGCAATAGATAGTAATTACAGGTAGAAAATTTAATGCAGAAACAAAGAGAAATAATAGAAAAACAAAACAACTCTGAAGAAAACAACAACAAAAGCCTGTAACAATAACAAAGAAGTCGAACAGGACAAATAGTAAACAAAATAATTCTGAACAAAATGGTGTAAAAATATGACTATAAAGAGAAAGTGGGCAAAGAATCCAACTAAATTTCAATAGTTTGTGAGACTGGATTAAAAGTAAATACAACAGCTGACTATCACAGTATTTGTCCAAGGTAGCTGTTTTCCAACTGTCCTGGACTAAGCAAATGAATACCATTATTTTTTAAGAATTATTAAGGTTACTATTTACACAAAGCATTATGTTAAATTTTTTTCTAATTAAATGTTAGGAAAATATTTTCTGCCCTTGAGGGGAAATTGAGAAACTGCAAATGAGAAGCTATTTTCTAATCTAACAGGACCTGGTATGTATGTACGTACGTATCTATCTATCTATCTATCTATCTATCTATCTATCTATCTATCTATCTACCTACCTATCTATCTATTGAAGTGTACTATTGAAGCAGCATGGGAAAGTGAAAATACTTCAAGAGACAAAGAACCTTGGGTAAAATAAAGATTTAGGAGCAAGTAGATCTGCCTGAGGAAAATATGTCCTCTCATGAAACAGCTGTTCCTGAGCCTTTGTTCTCCTGAGGGTATATAGTTTACAACAGGAGGGAGGCAATCATACCTGATTTGGACTAATCACATGTGTAAGGTCTACATGACCATCTGCAACTGTGCTGAGCAATATCTCAAACTAGGCTAAAATAGTTGCCATGGATATAGTGTGAGAGCAGGCCTAAGGTCATTTTAAAACCACTCTGGTTCATTGAAAACCACCCCTCAACAAAAGCTGATAAGGGCACCTGTGTCACAAGATGGCTGTGCCTGCTGAAGGGCTGGATTAAAAAAATGTGGTGTCCCAGGTTAACCTTGTAAAAGGTCAAATTTGGGGAATTCCAATAAATGGCTCAGCACTGGAAAAATGGAAACTTACATTGTACTAACCCTCTGCCTTAACTGCTGCATTCTGCTTCTGTACTTCTGCTTTGCTGCCCCCATAAAACCTGGACTGACCAGACGTGAGCTGTTGTTTCCTCCAAGTCCACTCTCAGTGCTAGGGGCAGCTGACTGGCTAGTTTAGAGCTCAAACAAATCAATTCTTCCTGTCCCCCCCCAAAATATATATATTGTATATAAAAATATATATTGCATATGATGTATTATATATAATAAATTATATATGCATATATATACACACATACACATATACATACATACATATTACAAACTGGCCACTCTCTTCAGTCTCCTCTCTTTCTTGCAATTATCAAATATAACTAGAAGTCATTAGTTGACATTTTTATTATTTTTCCTGGAGATCCTCTTAGTCAACTCAAATATTTATTTTTATTATTTATTGTTATCATTTATTTTTAAATATTTATATATGGTTATTATTATTTATTATTTTTCAAGTTTATTTGTGACAGTTTGCCAATTATGTTCCTTACTACATAACAGTGTTTTCCAGTAACTTTTTACCATTTTACAACATTCACCACAGATAGACTTTCCATTGCTTTGGCTTCTGCCAACTGTAAGTCACCGAGTCAATTCTAAATATTTTAGGTGCTTATTATGGCAGCATGTTTACTTAAACAATTTCAGAATCATCACTGCTTCATAACAAACATGGCTACATCTGTGGTTTTTGAAAATATAAAGCTTTTCCCCAGATAAATTGGCAAGTTGCTATCTGAGATTATGTAAAGGTGAATCCAACAGTCCTAACTAGAACAATTCTAGACCTGTCATCCTGCCAACACAAAATGAAAGACTGTCCAGATGAAATTATCAGATGCCCTTACCTGACCCAGAACTAAATACTAACTTCAAAGAGAAATTAGAATAGGTATACATCTAACCTATCAGCTTATAAGGAGTTATTAAACATTAAGTTACCAGCATTTAGAATGGTTTGTTACACAGCAATAGCTAACTAATTCATCCTTCAAACTGAAATATTTTGAAAAGGAATTTATTTTAATATCATAAAGAAGTTCCTAAAATTACAGGATAAAACAATGATAACAACAATAACAAAGTAGGCCTGCAGTGAATATATAACTGGTAGTTGTTTTAGCCAATCCATGGACTCAGAGGTCTTCATCAATTAATAATATCCATTACCTTATTGCCTGCAGCTGTAGCCCTGTGGCAGCCGATCCTTTCAGATCTCAGAAGCTAAGCAGGGTCAGGCCTGGTTAGTACCTGGATGGGAGACCGCCTGGGAACACCAGAAGCTGCAGGCTTGGGAGAAGGACCTGGCAACCCCCCTCCCAAAATCAATCTGCCATTGAAAACCCTATGAACAGCAGAGAAGCACTGACAATAGTGTTTCCCCTATTGTACAGAGGGTCGCTATGAGTTGGGTACTGACTCGACGGCACCTAACAACAACAACATTACCTTATAAAACAAATTTAAAAATTGACCAGATGTGCAAATTTAAAAGACAGTTTGATGATGAAATGCAAATACAAACTAAAATTAAAGCTTTTAATAAAATATCAATAGATATAAAAACTAATATATTTATCATGGACACTGACATCTCTATCAATGTTTTTTCTAAGCATTTTAAATATGCTATTAAAAGAAAAGTCCTTACAAGTTTATAAAGTTATAGATTCTTTTTAAATAATACACACATTCACATACACACATATATATACATATATATGACAGTACTTTATATATACTATATATATATACTCTCTCTCTCTCTCTGTGTATATATATGTATATACACACACACACACTATCTATTTATCTGCATAGATAAAATTTCTGAGACAAAGATGTAATAGGACAGGGCTGAGGATATAGCTCAGTAATAAAGTGCTTGCTTACCTATGGGCAAGGCCCTGGGTTCGATCCCAGCACTACAAAAAAGTAAAATGTGATATAAAGAACTCATATATTTATTTTTTCTGACACTTTCTTAGTTGAATGAATAAATTAATTATTATAAGAAATGTAAAAATATAAGCCATGAATTTATGACTTTTTTCTCCTTTGTGGCAGATTGCTAAGGATATATGTTTAATTATACTGCATATTTGCAAGTTCATTTGGAAAAACCAGTTATTTTCAAAACTTATTTTCAAGAAACTTTTCAATTTTCATGAAAGTTCAAAATTTTTTGTCTTAGACAACCTGGAACGATGTCATTCTGTGACATTTCTTACTCACCTGGTAAGGGGAATTAAACCATGAAAGTGGGGATGTGTACAAAGACCGCTGGAGCTTCAAAAACCTTGGTAAATTTGTAGGGTGACATAAAGCATAAAGCCAAAGGAATACACACAATAAATATGTATATTCTACTCACTTGAGAAAGATACTTTATGATTGTCTGATATGAACTATAACTTCAAATCTTTCAAGGCAGAAGACATTTTCATGAAATGCTTTTCTTGCTCCTTACTATGTAGGACAAAGAATAATTAGGCTTAGTTTAATTTTCAGTTTAATCATCTTCTTAGAAGTTTTCATAGTTGTAATTTGAAAGGTATAGATTTTAGTTCATTATAATTTTCTGTGTACTTTAACACAATATTTAAAATATTTAAAATTCAATTAGAATCAAGACAGATTTATTAATGCACATAGCATGCATTTTTTGGTTAAATTTGTAGTGGAACATTTCCCAGAAAGGATTAGAACTGTCCTTAGATTATTATTAATACTCATATGCTGAGGAGAGCTGTTTGACTAGAATTTGATGAGTGTTATGAATCTAATTTTGAACAAGTCAACTTAAATTCCACTATAATTAATCCTTTTAAGTTACCCTGAAACATGTTTTATTCATGAAGTCATGCAGCACAGCATTAGTTCACAATAATTAATAGAATATTTATAAGAATCTGGAAAAATTACAAAAAAATTAAAAAGCATTTGCAAATTTTATGTTTTTCAATGCAGAGTTGCAGAATAGCAACATGATTATAAGAGAAGTGAATCATGGAAGCAAAAATATTGCATTTGTTATTTGATAAAGCCTTAAGCTATTACCATACTCTAAAATGTAACTTTGGAACAGTCCTTCATTGATTGATGAGAATCATTCCCAACCAAGATATCTTTATCTTTATAAAGTTTCTATATGCTAAATAAGTTCAGTTTATGCAACGTAGGTCACCTTGAAAACCACCTTTAGCGTACAGAATTATCAATTGCAGCAAAGTTATGGTTTTAGCATTTATTAAGAACACATTTATCCATGTGTTTGTTTGTTTTGCAATCCTTGGGATCAAATACAAGGACTTATGCAAACTAAGCAAGCACTCTACCAATGAGCTCCACTCCTGTCCCCAAGAACTTATTTACATTAGGCATTTTGTTCTTGGTTTTACAGAACTACTTAATGAAGATAACAGAAAGCTTCAAATTTGGTACCCTCCTCTGTACAGCCATTGATAACCATTACTATTCTACCTAGACTGAACTATGCTGTAAAGTAATGGATAAAAAGATTTTTATTTGTACTTTGCTCCTTATAAATAATATATGTTAGAGAAGAAAACTTGGCAAGTGCACAAAGGTATGAGGAATAAAATTCACTACAATCCTGTCATGCAGAAGCAGGCATAGTTAATATATTTCCAAGATTCTTTTCTGTTCATGCTAACATTTAGAAAATGGTAAATATTACATCAAAAATATACCCCATGTAAATAATATTCATAATAAAATTGATGTTACAAAGATTTCCAGGGTTAGAGATATAGCTCAATGAAAGATCTCTTGGTCATCATGTACAGTGCCTAAGATTTGGTCTTTAGGACTGCAAGTAACAACAAAAAAATTGAATAGAGATCATGAGCAATATAAAGCGATACAAATGTATGAAGATAGCATAATGAAGCCCTAACTGAAATATTACTAAATAGAACTTAGCAAAAAAAGTAAAGAAACATTCCTAGAAGTGAGTGTATAGCACAAAATTCATGAAATTGAAAAGGATGAAGTTTATATTCATGCTGAGGAGCCAGTTCAAAGGGAAAGATTTCTGGATCTGTCTACACCAGCTAAGTAGGAGGGTGTGGACATACTGTTCTTTCTCTCCTTATCTCCTTTTTCTTATTTATAAGATGGAGATTAAAATAGTCCCTATTTCATGGATTGTTACAAGGAAGAAACTAAGTCTTCCAAAACTCCTGAAATACATACTATTTAAAGATATTAATATTCTTTTTAGTCTTTTATGTACTTCCAAACAGCTTTGCAATGTTAACATTCCATTCAGAGTTAAACTCATCAAACTTGAGAGTGGAAACATAGTCTGACTGTGGTACCTGGACTTTTGGAATATAATGAAGGTTAAATAAGACTTTAAAGGTTAAGTTCTAACCCAATGAGCTTGTGGCTTTATAAGTAGGAGGTGATCTGAGTTTAGTCATTCTGTTTTACCATGTGATGTCCTGCATTGCCTTGGGACTCTGCAGTCAAACATCACCAATAAGAAGAAATTCACCAGATGCTTCTGACAGATTTGAACTTCTAGTCTTCAATACAGTGAGCCAAATAATCTTCTTCTCCCTTTAAATTATACTCTGTCATATTTAATTATAATAATAGAGAATGGATTAAGATAGAGAACAAAAGAATACTACCTGTGATGAACATTGTGGAATGAGGAGAATCCTCCTCAGTATCAATATATTCTAGACAACACATTAATGGATCCACATAATTTTAAATAAAGGCCTCCCAATTCTTCCTCAGATGGATCTACTTATTCAGCACAAATTCATACAGTCTCAGTATTTCAAGGCTTGAAAGTTTTTAATACATAACGATCTGAAATTGTCTTAACTTCTTATGACATTAAGCATAGACCTCACATTCCATTTCACTCTGTTGATTTTATTTATAGGAAGAGCCTGGTCTTTCCACTCTTGCTGTCAAAGGCATGCTGACGCCTGGTGCCTAACAGGAAAAGTAGTGTGTTGACTTGGTGTCTATGGAGGCCTTGGCATATTCAAGTACCCAATCCACAATCTATAACTCATTGTCAGTTTTACTTTTAATTGCACACTACAGTGTTTTTGTTTGTTTTTTGTTTGGTTTGGTTTGGTTAAATTTGGGGTGGGGATTCAGCCTCTCATATCACCAAATCACAGCATGAAGACTTTTCCCAATACCAATTTTGGCTTCACAAGTTCAGTCTATGTTTAGATGGTAAGAATCAGCCAACATTATGGAGGATAAATATTGCTACTGAAAATATTTCATATAAACTTTTTGACTGATGCATACTGTTTGGTTTCTGGGTTCATAATTTTTGGCACACTATATTCTAAATTCTAAATTTTCTAAATTTTGTTGTTGTCGTTTTTGTTGTTACTTGCTGTGGAGTCAGTTCTAACTCATAGCAATGCTATGTACAACACAAAACAGCCCCAGATTCTGTGCCAGGCACACAATCTTACTTATGTTTAAGCTCATTGCTGCAGACAATGTGTCAATCCATCTGGTTGACGATTTTCCTTTTCTTTGTTGTTGTTGACCTGTCACTCTACCAAACATGATGTTCTTCTCCAGAGAATAGTATGCGTCCAAAATATATAAGACAGTTTAGCCATTTTTGCTTCCAAGGAATACTCTGGTTGCACTTCTTCTAGGATGGATCTGTTGGTTCTTTAGGCAGTCCATGGTATATTCAATCCTTATCTCCAGGACCATAATTCAAAAGCATCAATTCTTCTCTTCTCTCCCTTATTCAATGTCCAACTTTCCCAACCATATGATGCCTCTGCAAATACCATGGCATGAGTCAGGCACACCTTCATCTTCAATGTGACATCTCTACTTTTTAATACTTTAAAGAGGTCTTTTGCAGCATCTTTTCCCAATGCAAGACATATTTTGATTTCTTGACTCCTGCTTCCATGAGTGCTGATTATAGAACTAAGTAAAACAAAATCTTGGACAACCTCAATCTTTTATCCATTTTTCATGAATTTGCTCACTGACCCAGTTGTAAGAATTTTTCTTTTGTTGATGTTGAGTTGCAATCCATACTGAAGGCTGTGTTCTTTTATCTTCATCTGTAAATGTTTCAAATCCTCTTCACTTCCAGCAAGTAGAATTTTGTCATCTGCATAACACTGATTGTTAATGAGTCTTCCTCCAATCCTGATTCCACATTCTTCTTCATAAAGTCTATCTCGAATTATTTGCTCAGCATAAAGGTGTTAAGATACAGTGAAAGGATACAGCCCTGAAACACACCTTTCTCCACATTAAGCCAGGCAGTGTTTCCTTGTTCTGTTTGAATGACTGCTCCCTGGTTCATGTACAGATTCCTCATGAGTACGATTAAGTTCTCTGGTGTTACCATCCTTCATAGTTTTATCCATAATTTGTTATGATCCACACAGTCAAATGCCTTTGCATAGTTGATAAACATAGATAGACATCTTTCTGATATTCTCTGCTTTCAGATAATATTCATGTGACATCAGCAATGATGTCCCTGGTTTCATGCCCTGTTCTGAGTCAGTCTTAATGTTCAGACAGTTCCCTGTGTATATGCTGCTGCAGTCACTTTTTAATTATCTTTAATAAAATTTTGCTTATGTGTGATAAACAGCATTATTTAAACCAGTGTAAAAGTTTGCAATATACATTGAAGGCAACATGTATGCAGCTCAAAATATTCAGTAGTATAGCTGTAAGGTTACTTGACATTTTTATAGAGCGGATCAAGCCATAACCCATCACTCCACTAATTTATATTTCTTTCCTTTCCTGTCCTTTCTTTTCCTTTCCTTTCCATTTACTTTTCTTTTGTTTTCTTTCCTCCTTTTTTTTTTTTGTTTTGGCAATATAGTGGGGATGAAACTGGGGCTTTGCAAGTAACACTGAGCTGCACCCCAAGTCAATTTTTGTGTGTGTGTGTGTCTTTCTAAGTTTTGTAGAGTTCCTCTGGGCTGAAATTTGAAATCCTCCTGGCTCCACCTCCCAAGTCCCTGGGATTATAGGTGTGTGCCAAAACCTTCAGCTCTAATTTATTTTTCCATGAAAGAATCCTTGTTGAGAAAAATAAAGCTTCTAGATTTGCTAACCATTAATAACATTTTAATCCACTGTATTAAATTTTATAGTGATAGCTAGCTTAGTGTTAGTGAAACATCTTAAAATTATAGACTATTTTAACTATATCCTTTTGCCTGAAAAATATGGTTTCTTCTGCAGTAGGGCCTTTGAGAACAATTACACAGATGTGAAGAATGCTGAACTTCTTTTCTTATTTATTGGCCATTTGTATTTCATCTTTTGAGAATTATTTGTTCATTTTATTTATCTGTGTATTGGTTTTATTATAATTGTTGAGGTGTTTAATTTTTGAATCCTTCATACATTCTAGATATTATTGTCTGTCCAGTCCATTGCTGACAAAGATTTTTTCTATTCTATGGGTGGTTTCGCTACTCTGTTGTTTCCCTTGCTGTCTAGAAACTTTTTAATGTGATGCAATCCCATTTGTCAATTATTGCTATTGTTTACTGAGCTATTGGAGGTCTTTTCAGAAAGTCATTGTCTATATCCATATATTGAAATGTTTTCCTTATTTTTCTTCTAGTAGTTGGAAAGTTTCATGTCTTACATCAATATCTTTGATACATTTTAATTGTTTTTGTACAGGGTGAGAGATAGGGATATAGTTTAATTCTTTTACATGTGAACATCCAGTTTTTGCAGCACCATTTACTAAAGAAGCAATGTGTGTGTGTGTGTGTGTGTGTTTTCAATGTAATTTTTGACACTTTTGTGAAAATTCAGGTGGTTGTAGCTGCAGCGATATGGGTTTATTTTGGGGTTCTTTGTTATGTTTTCTTGGTCTATATGCCTAGTTTTGTGCTGCTACCATGCTGTTGTTACTATAGCTCTGTAGTATAATTTTAAATGAGGTATTTGGATACCTCCAGCGTTTCTGCCTCTGGTTAGGATTTCTTTGAATATTCAGTCGTTTGTGCTTCTATATGGATTTTACATTTACTTTACTATATTTCTGAAAGATCAATTGGAATTTTTATGGGAATTGCATTGAATCTGTAGATTGCTTTTGACAATATAACCATTTTCACAATATTAATTCCATCAATCTTTGAACATAGAGGTCTTTCCATCTAATGTCTTCTTCAATTTCTTTCTTCTCTTTTAAGGTTTTTATTGTAGCAGTCTTTCACTTCCTAGGGTAGGTTTCTCTTTAGATATTTTCTAGGCTATTGTGAATACAATTTTTTCCTAGTTTCTTTCTCAATGTGATTGCTATTGGTAAAAATAAGCTACTGATTTTTGTATGTTGTTTCCATTTCATCTAATATGATAAAATTCATGAGATATATGATTTTTCTGGTGGAGTCTTCAGGATCCTTTAGGTATATATACTATTCAAATAGGGACAATTTCATTTCTTCCTTTCTCATTTATAACCTTCATATATTATTTCCTTGACTAAATGATCTAGCTAAGAGTTCACAAATTGTGTTGGATAAAAGTGGGAAGAGTGGACACCCTTGTCTCATTCCTGATTTTAAAAGAAATACTTTCAGTTATTTTTCCAATTTAGTATACTGTTGACTTTATGTTTATCATAGAGAACCTTTATTATGTTGAGGTATGTTCATTTTATTTCTAATTTCTTCAGGACTTTTATCATGATGCATCATTCAGTTTCGTTGAAGGTATTTTCTGCATCTAATGAGATGATCGTGTGATTTTCCCCCTCGGTCTTCTCTATGTACTGGGTTATGTTTATTGATCTGCATGTCATCTTTGCATCTCTTCAATGAAGGTAACTTGGTCATCGTGTATATTCCTTCTATTGTGTTTTGAATGCATTTTGCAAGTATTTTATTGAAGATATTTCTGCATATGTTCATCAGGGAATTTGGTTTATAGATTTATTTTTGTTGTGTCCTTATCTGATTTTTATTTCAGGGCAATAATGATTTCACAGAATGAGTTCAGTAGTTTATTTTCCATTTCTATTTTATGGTATAGTGTGAAGAGCATTCATATTAGTTATTCTTTAAAGATCTAGTAGAATTTAGCAGTGAATATGTCCAGTCTTGGGGCTTTTATTTGCTTGAGGACTATTACTACCTCACCATTGCTCCTTCCACATACTTTTAAGATGTCTATATCCTCTTAGTTTAATTTTGGTATGTCATATTCATCTAGGAATTTATTTCTTCTAGATTTTCCCAAAAGAGCTCAGAAGCTAAGCAGGGTCGGGCTTGGTTAGTACTTGGATGGAAGAGCTCATGGGAAAACCAGGTGTTGTAAATTTGAGGGAAGGACCTGGCAACCCACTCCCAATAATCAGCCAATGAAAACCCTATGAATATCAGGGAATATCTGACATAGTGCCAGGCATGGCATAATGTGGGGGAGTGTTTCATCTGTGGCACATAGGGTCACTATGAGTTAGACTCAATTCCATGGAACCTAACAACAACACTATATAGTCTTGATGGGTTGTTTCATTTATTAATATGTAGTGTCTTTCTTTATCTCTTCAGATTACTTTTGGCTTGAAATGTACTTTTTCTGGTATGAGAATAGCTACTCCTGCCTGATTTCAGCCTCCATTTAGTTGTGCATTGTTCTCAATCCTTTTACTTTGCCTGTGTGTGTCTTTGTCAGTGAAGAATATTTTTTGCAGACTACAGTTGGTTATTATTTACTTAATCCAATGAGGTTGTTGTTGTTGTTGTTAGGTGCCGTCAAGTCAGTATCCAACTCATAGCAACCCTACATACAAAAGGTGAAACACTATTGTCAGTGCTTCTCTGCTGATCATAGAGTTTTCAATGGCAGATTGATTTTTGGGAATGGGTTGCCAGGTCCCTCTCCCAAGCCTGAAGTATCTGGTGTTCCCAGGTGATTTCCCATTCAAGTACTAACCACTCCTGACCGTGCTTAGCTTCAAAGATCTGGTAGGATCGGATGCCACAGGGCTATGGCTGCAGGCCAATCAGGTAGTGTGTGTCTTTTAATTGGAAAATTAACATCATTAATATACAGGGTTATTTTTGAGACATATTTATTGATTCTTGTAATTTTGTTGGGTGTTTTTCTGTTTGGTTCAAATACTGTTTGCTCTTTTCAACTTCATTCACTTTAGAAGTTTACCTACTTACTGAATTGGACATGTTTGGTTCTTTTCTAGCTCACATTTATTCATCTATTCCTCTAAAAAAGATTCTTTGTGTGTGTGTGTGTGAGCTCTTGTGTTTGTAACTGTTTTTCATCCTTCTCTGTGTGTAGGATACTTTAAGTATTACTTTTTTTTTCAGCACTGAGGCCTGAACATAGTACTTTATGCATATAGTGAAAGGACTCCCAGTGAACTGCATCCTCAGTCCATTTTTGATTTTTTAAATTAAGACAAGGTCTCACTAAGTTATGCAGACTGCTTATGGTCTTGAAACCACAATCCTCCTGCCTCCACCTCCCTAGTCGCTAGGATTATAAGCATGTGCTACCATGCCTGGCTTAAATATCTTCTCTAATACTGCATTATTGGTCATGAATTGTTTTAGTTTTGCTTATTTTGGAAAGTCTTTATCCATCAACTTTATTATTTAATGTTGATGGATATAATAATCTTTGATAGAAATAATATTGTTATTGTTGTTGCATGTCGTGGAGTTGGGACTGACTCATAGCAATACTTATAAGGTTTTCAATGGCTGATTGTTTATATTAGTATATTTTTTAGTTGCAAAAATGCTCATAAACATTATACTCAGCAGCTTCAGTTATCAATATCTTCTGTATTATGAGGTACTGCTTATTTTTAATATTTGACAACCAGATCTTTTACTCCTTTCCATGCTTTTTCTCCAGATTTCTCACTGTTATTCATCATAAGCTGATAATAATAATAATAATAATAATAATAATAATAATAATAATAAAAGGATGTTTATCTGATCACAATCAGTGGATATTCAGCATTTTCCATTTTAATAATTTACTTCAATATCAAAGTGTAACAAAAGGTTTAAAAAGAGTGCTGTTGGTAATTTTTACTGCCTTTTAGTTACGAGAGTCTCACAAACTTGAAATATTAAAACACTGAAGATTTAATTAAGTGCTGTTCTATATCTCTTACTATTTATCACTCTGAAAAACTGGTTTACTCTGAGTGCATAAATGGTGAGATATAAAATCACAACAGCAGGACAGTGATCATAAACAGGCAGGGAAATAACAGCAAGCCATATTTAGTTGGAACAATTTTACATTGTTTTTATAAGAAAAAATGTTCAAGGACAATTGCTCTTAATGTCTATAGGGGTGAATCAAGCACTCTCAACATTGTGTGATATTTATAGATGCTTTTGGATGAATAAATACACTAAGATACATACTCATTTCAAAGCATGTTTTCATAAAAATTAGTGACTCTCAAAAGTCATTGTTGCAAAAAGCCCAAGTTAAGGAGCCATATTATGTTATTGAACTTTATATGTGATTTTATAAGCTCATCATTTAAAAATATCCCTGTTCAACTTAAAAATAAAGCTACTGTGGGACATTTCTAAGATACTCATACTGGTTTTTAATTGCATGGCTCAGAATTCAGTAAACTATCATATGCTATAGAGGAAATGGGAGTTTTGTGTCAACTAAC
>VMDO01038686.1:0-13272 GCA_007922755.1 Pedetes capensis
GCATTTCTCCCGGAAAAGTGGCCTTTTAACACACAGTTGCCACTCCCGAGACCTCGTGGGCTGGCTGACCACTGGGCGGCTGACCTTCCCAGGACAGATTTAGGCCACTTTGGTCCCAGACAGTGCTTTAAGAATTTCCAGAATGAACAGGATCCCTGGGAGGTTTTGCCTGACTCTGGGAGAGTAGGGAAAGCCCCTCTGCTCAGTTTCTCCTGTTTTGTGCAAAAGAGAGGAGGAATTTTGAAGACTCACTTTGCGGCCCCCAAGGCAGAAAACACAGGGAAGTAGGCTATTGGCATGTCTCTCTGTTTTTTTTTCTTTTTCCTTCTGGAAGTTTCCAGAAGGTTCTTGGAAATTATCTTATGGTACCTACCCCCTTAAGTTTCTGAAAAAGAGATTGTGCCCTTGTTTTGACTATTTTGTTGCTGTTGTTAGGTGCTGTTGAGTCAGGTCTGACTCAGCAACCCTACATACAACAGATGAAACATTCCCCACACTGTGCCATGGCTGGCACTATTGCAGTGCTTCTCTGCTATTCATAGGGTCTTCGATGGTGGATTGTGTCCGGAGTGGGTTGCCAGGTCCTTCTCCCTAGTTTGCAGCACCTGGTGTTCCCAGGCGGTCTCCCATCCAGGGCTAACCAGGCTGACCCTGCTCAGCTTCCGAGTTCAGCAGGATCGGATGTTAGGATGCCATGGCTCCAGACTTTGCCTATTTTAGGTGAGCTATTTGCCCACCAAGCATGAGCTGGGTTCTCATTTCCAGTGGGTAAGAATCACCCCTTTAGCCTCACGTCCGATTCTTTTCCAGGGCGATCTGGGGTTTGGAGCACATCAGCACCAGATGGGCAGGCATCCCCGGGTTCCGGGCCATTTGTTCGTTCAGCAAATATTTATTGTGAGTCTCTGAAGCCCCAGGCAGCGTCCTCAGTCCTGGAGGTGTGGCTATCCACAGGGAGCCCGAGTGCTGTGCCCTCCCACAGCTCTTCTGCCCGTGGGTCAAGCCCTGATCAATGGCAGAAGATCATTTTAAGTAGAGATGAGAACTGAAGGCAAACTGGACGAGATTGTGATTGGGGGCTGTGGGGTGGTGGTGACTGCTTTGGAGAGAGTCGGGGAAACTGGAGCAGAGACTGGACTGACAGGAAGGACCAGACTGCGAAACAGAGCTGGGGCATCCAGACCAGGAAGCCAAAGCTTGGGGTGAGGCATGTGGCAGGGGAGGGGTCTCCCTCAGCCAAGCCACTTTCCAGCCACCATCTCCCCCTTACCTGGTAGGCACAGGATCCTGCCCGGCCACTGCCACAAACCCTCCACGTGGCTCCTCAGGGTCTTCAGGGTCTTGTAGTCAGAGAAGCCCTCAGCCTGGCCCCCCGGAGAGGAAGACACTTCTGGGAAGGAGGAGGACGGCAGGGCAGGAGGAAGGACCTTTCCTCTCCACCCTGTTGCCATAGACTAGTTGGGAAAGGGACCTGGCCACCAGGAAATCTAGCCAGTGTTGTACAGCGGGAGGCAGGGGGCAATGTGGCTTAGTGGTAAGTGCATGCATGTGGGAATCAGAGCATGGAGGTCTAAATCCTCGATGCGGGCCTAAGGTCACTTTAAAATCACTGGTTCCTTGAAAACCAGCCCTCAACAAAAGCTGATAAGTGCAGCTGTGTCACAGGATGGCTGTGCCTTCCAAGGGCTGGATTAAGAAAAAGGTGGTGTCACAAGATAACCTTGTAAAAGGTCAAATTCTGGAATTCCTATAATGGGCTGAGCTCTGGAAAATGGAAACTTACTTTGTACCCCCCCCCCCACATACCCAAAAGGCAGTCAATTAAAAGGGAGATAAGCCACAAGGAATGCAGAAGTATCTTATCTTGCGGTTAACCATCTGTGTCTCAAAAATGTGAACAGTTGGCCATTTGTGTCTGGGCCAATCAAAAATAGACCCATGTAACTGCTTTGGAGTCAACCAATCATATTAAAGGTTACCTAACCTCAACTGGAGTTCTCCTTCTCGTGCTTAAAAAGGCCTGCACATCTTTATTCAAGGCCGCCATTTTTCAAATGGTCAGACCCCTGTGCACAGGCCCACAATAAAGTGGCTTTGCTTTTGCATACGTGGCTCAGGGTGTCTCATTGGTGCCATGATCTTGGACCCGACACTACCTCTGCCCTGTGCGTGTGCGCGTGCCTGCTGTCCGCCTGTCCCTTCCTGTGAGGCAATGGTGTGGTGATGGTGGTGTGACCGTGGCGATGGAGAGGATGATGATGGAGAGGGTGATGGGGGTGGTGGTGATCGTGTGGGTCACGGTAGTGGAGATGGTGATGGTGATGGTAGCGGTGGTGGTGATGGTGGGGGTGGGCCTTCAGCACTCGGGGTCATACCTTGGCTCTCATACACTTGTTCTAATTTTCTTCAGTTTCAGTCTGAACCTGCCTATGAGCAGTGGATGGTCCAATCCACAGTCAGCACCTGGTGTTGTTCTCACTTTTGATATTGAGCTTTGCCATCGTCTCTTTTCACAAATGGGATCAGTTTGGTTCCTGTATGTCCCATCTGATGAATCCCATGTGTATAGTCGCTGTTAGGGATAACACTGGGAAGAATGGGAATACCACAACACGTAATTTTACTCATAAGGAACCTGTACATTGACCAAGCGGCAGTCATGCAAATAGAACAAGGAAACACTGCTTGGTTTAAAGTCAAGAAAGGTGTGCATCAGGGCTGTATCCTTTCACCATACCTCTTCAGTCACTACGCAGAGCAAATAATCTGAGAAGCTGGACTTTATGAAGAAGAGGGCAATATGATTGGAGGAAGACTCATTAACAGCCTGTATTATGCAGATGACACAACTGGGCTAGCTGAGAGTGAAGAGGATTTGAAGCATTTACTGACGAAGATCAAAGAACACAGCCTTCTGTGTGGATTGCACCTCAACATCAGCAAAACGAAATCCTTACAACCGGGTCAGTTGTAACCTCATGATAAATGGATAGATGAGGTTGTCCAAGATTTTGCTTTACTTGTTCTATAATCAACACCCGTGGAAGCAGCAGCCAAGAAATCAAAGGACATATTGTATTGGGAAAAACTGCTACAAGAGACCTCTTTAAAGTGTTGAAAAGTAAGGATTTCACATTAAATTTTGAAGGCATGCCTGACTCCTGCCCTGGTATCTTCAATTGCATCATATGGTTGGGAAAGCTGGATGTTGAATAAGGGAGACAGGAGAATTGATGGTTCTGAATTATGGTGCTGGAGATGAATATTGAATATACCATGGAGTGCCAAAAGAACCAACAAATCCATCCTAGAAGAGGTGCAACCAGAGTGCTCCTTGGAGGCAAGGATGGCTAGACCACATCTTATGTATTTTGGACATGTAGTCAGGAGGGACCAATCCCTGGTGAAACACATCATGTTTGGGAGAGTGGCAGATCAACCAAAAAACAAAGACCCTCAACTAGATAGATTGACACCATGTCTGAACAATGGGCTTAAAAATAAAAAAAGATAGTGTGCCTGACACAATGTTGGGAGTGTTTTGTTCTGTTGTACACAGGGCCGCTATGTGTCGGACCCCAACTTAACGGCACATAATGACAACAACAAGTCACCACTTATGTTGGTGAAAAAATGTATTTGCAATGAAAAGGTTATTTGCCTGATAAAATCCTATCATGCGATCTCCAGCATCATTTCTGTCACTAAGGCCATATTTTCCAACAACTGAGCCTTCTTCTGTGTTTCCTACCTTTGCATTCAAGTCACCAGTAATTATTAGTGCATCCCGATTGCATGTTCGATCAATTTCACAGTGTTGTTGTTGTTGTTGTTGTTATATGCCGTCAAGTCAGTATCCAACTCATAGCGACCCTGCGTACAATAGGAGAAACACGATTGTCAGTGCTTCTCTGCTGTTCATAGGGTTTTCAATGGCAGATTGGTTTTTGGGAGTGGGTTGACAGGTCCATCTCCCAAGCCTACAGCACCTGGTATTCCCTGGCAATCTCCCATCCAAGTACTAACCAGGCCCGACCCTGCTTAGCTTCCGAGATCTGATGGGATCGGATGCCACAGGGCTAGAGCTGCAGGCCAATTTCACAGTGTAGAAGCTGGTAAATATCTTCCCTTTCTTCATTTGTGGCCTTGGTGGAGGGTGCGTCAATTTGAATAATAGTCATATTAACTGGCCTTCCTTGTAGCTGTATGGACATTATTCTATCATTGACAGCATTGTACTTCAGGACAGATCTTGAGATGTCTTTTTCGATGATGAATGCAACTTTATTTCTCTTTTAGTTTTCATTCCTGGCATAGTAGATCATATGATTATCTGATTGAAAATGGCCCATGCCAGTCCATTGTAGCTCACTGATGCCTAGAACGTTGATGTTCATGCGCTCCATTTCCCTTTTGACAATGTCTAATTTTCCTAGATTCATACTACGTGCATTCCACGTTCCAATTATTAATGGATGTTTACAGTTGTTCCTTCTCATTTTGAGTCTTGCACCTGGTGTTCCCTGGCAGTCTCCCATCCAAGTACTAACCAGGCCCGACCCTGCTTAGCTTCCGAGATCTGATGGGATCGGATGCCACAGGGCTACGGCTGCAGGCCCTGTGAGGTCCCTGGGGCTTTACTCCATTCCCGGCATTAAGGCCAACTCTACTTAGGGTCTACCTACTAAGAATACCTTTATTTATCTGGAGGCCATAGGCTGGGTAGCTGTGCTCATGATGTGATTCGTGCTGGGGTCTTGAACCCTGAGGTCTCAGCTCCCCTCCCAGCTGTGCAGGTGGTCGCCATGTCTATGTAGCTGCTTCCCAGTAGAAGCTCTGCATACCTAGGCTCGGGTGAGCGTCCGTGGAGGGACAGCACTCTGTATTGTCACGTATTGCTGACAATAGAAGTCAGCGGTGTCTGCTTACCTCTGTGGGGACAGGACACAAGGTTGCCCTTGAGCCTTCCCAAACCCCACCTGATGTGCTCTTCTCTTGGCTAATTTTTTTCCCCCGGTAATAGGAGGTTGACCCCAGGCCCTTCTGCATACTTTGCAAGCACTCTACCACTGAACCGCACTCCCAACCCCTGTATTGTTTTTTTATTTTGAGATAGCGTCTTGCTAAGTTACACAGGCTGACTCTGGCCTCAAACTTGTGGTCCTCCGCCTTCAGCATCCCAAGTCACTGGGATTACAGGCGTGTGCCCCTGAGCCTGTCTCCCCCGGGCTGGTTTTAATATGCATCTTTTCACTGTAATGAACCATAATCATGAATGGAACGGCTGTTCTGAGATCTGTGAGTCCTTCTGTTGTTTTTAAGTGCCATCGAATCTGGTCCAAATCATGGAGACGTTAGGTACAACAAAACACAACACTCCCCAACACTGCGCCATGCCCGGCACTATTGTCTGCGCTTCTTTGCTATTCACGGGCTTTTCGATGGCTGGTTGTTTTGGGAGTGGGCTGCCGGGTCCTCCTCCGAAGGCTACAGCACCTGGGGTTCCCTGGCAGTCTCCCATCCAAGGATTAACCAGGCCCGACCCTGCTTAACTTCCAAGGTCGGACGAGATCAGACACCACTGTGGTACGCCTGGAGACGTGAGTCCTTCTAGTGGGTTAATAAACCTGTGGGTGGTCTTTAGGACCCCTGATCTTAAAGTTGGTGTCAGAAGTGAACCAGGTGAACCAGAAGTGAACCTGGGTGAACCAGGTGCTGTGGTACAGTGCTATAATCCAGTTACTCAGGAGGCTGAGGCAGGAGGATTGCAAGTTTGAGGCCAGAGGCAGACTGTACAGCTTAGCAAGACCCTATCTTAAAATAAAAAGAAGAGGGGGGTACTGGGATGTGGCTCAGTGGTAGAGCACTTACCTAGCATGCACGAGACCCTGGGTTCAAACCCCAGTACTGCAAATAAATAAATAAGGATGGTCTTAGAGACCCCTGAATCTTGTAGCACCATTGTAGCCCCTCTCTCAAAGATAAAAGGAGATGAGGCATGGGAACCCACCACACGGGGCCTGGTCCAGAATAAATGTTCAACAAATATATGTGGTTTCTCTAGTGTTCTCTATTTGCTGTAGTGGCCAAGGGCAGAGACACTGGGGCTCAACTGCCTGGCTGAAGCCCCAGCCTTACCACTCATTGCTGTAGGACCTCAGACACGGGACCCACTCCTCTGGACCTTGGCTTCTTCATCAAAGGTCCTGCCGTTGTAGTGACAAGTTGCTATTGTTAGGTGCCGTCGAGTCAGGTCCTACTCATAGTGACCCTATGTACAACAGAACGAAACACTCCCATCACGTTGCCATGCCTGGCACTATATCAGTGCTTCTCCGCTATTCACAGGGTTTTCAATGGCTGATTGTTTGGGGAGTAGGCTGCCATGTCCTTCTCCCATTTTTGCAGTGCTGGGGATCGAACCCAGGGCCTCAGAGCCAGCACTTTATCAACTGAGCTAAAGCCCAGCCCCAAGGATGAGTTACCAGGCACAAAGCCCCCAGGCCTCCCACAGCAGGCTGGTTAGCAATCTGCACAGAGAGGAAGCACTCAAAGCCTGACGCAAACCCTAAGAGTGGGATTGATTTACCTATCAGGGCTTCAGGTGCAGGGCGCGGCCGGTCTCTGTTTGACCTGAAGGTGTGGATCCATGGGAACAGAGCAGTCGGGACACAGAAGAGGCAGGTGGCCCTGCAGAGGAGGGCAGGGCGTGGCGGCACATCTCACCCTGGTCTACCTTCATTCAGTCACTCAATGATATTTTTTTTGTTTCTTTGTTGTTGTTGTTGTTGTTGTTGTTGTTGCTGTTTGTCTTTTGTTTTTGTGGAGTTTTTTGGTGAGGGAGGGGTGGAGAGGGGCAGGGTCTCGCCATGTAGCCCAGCCTAGCCTGGAACTCACGAATATCCACCTTCCACTTCCCGAGTGCTGGGATTACAAGGGTATGGTATCTCAATTATATTTCACTCAGTTAATTTTATGTGCGTGTAGTTTTCTTTCTTTCCTTTCTTATTTTTATTTTTATTTTTTTATTTTTGCAGTGATTGGGATGGAACTCAGAGCCTCCCAGATGCTAGGCAAGGGCTCTACCACCAAGCTACATCCCCAGCCCCAATGATATATTTTTTAATGTCTACCATGTGTAGCAGCAGGCTGGGATTTAGCTCAGTTGGTAGAGCACCGCTCTGCAGTCTCTGAGGTCCCAAGTTCGATTCCCAGCACCGCAAAAATGGGAGAAGGATATGGCAACCCACTCCCAAGGCAATCCGGAAACAGTCAGCCATTGAAAATCCTATGAGGGTTGCTATGAGTTGGACATGACTCGCTGGCACCTAACAACAACAACCATGTGTGCCAGCCAAGACAACGCCAACCATAAACCAGTAAAGAAATAAACAAACCAAGTGATCTCAGATGGTGATCAAGTCCTGAATGAAATGTACCCAGCAGATAAAATGCAGAGAGGCTGAGCCAGAGAGAAGGGAGGGCACTTCCCATGGGAAGTCAGGGTGAAAAGATTAACTTCAAAAAAAGGTAAAGTCATAGAGCCGGGCATGGTGGCGCACACCTGTAATCCCAGCAGCTCAGGAGGCGGAAGCAGGAGGATCGCAAGTTTGAGGCCAGAGGCAGTCTGCATAACTTAGCGAGAACCTGTCTCAAAAAGTAAAAAAAAAAAAAAAAAAAAAAAAAAAAAAAAATTGGCTGAGGGCGCAGCTCAGTGGTCCAGCACTTGCAAAGCATGTAAGCGCGAGGCCCTGATCTCAAAACCCCAGTACCACACACACACACACACACAACAAGCTAACATCATGACCCTCAGATTAAAAAGAAGAAGAAGAAGAATGTGTGTTATGGATGTTATTAACTTGTTATTAACTCATTATTAATGAGGGAACCAGGCAGATGTTCCAACTAGTCCAGAGGAGAAGAAAGAACAGACAGTTTTCTAGATTAGGAACGTTGACTTTGCAAATGGACTCGAAACTGGCTTCCACAGAGGGGGAGGGAAGCTTCAGCTGAACTTCCCTTGATGTAATTTATTTCCGTGACCCTAGACGAGAACCATTTGCATCACCACAGGCTCTCCACAACTTGTTGTTGTTGGGTGCTGTTGAGTTGGTGTCTGACTCACAGCGACCCTGGGTACAACAGGCGAAACGCTACTGTCAGTGCTTCTCTGCCGTTCATAGGGTTTTCAATGGCAGATTGATTTTTGGGAGTAGGTGGCCGGGTCTTTCTCGCAAGCCTACAGCACCTGGTGTTCCCAGGCGGTCTCCCATCCAAGTACCAGCCAGGCCCGACCCTGCTTAGCTTCTGAGATCTGACGGAATTAGAGACCACAGGGCTACGGCTGCAGGCCTCTACAATTTAGAATGCCGCAAAAATCGCACAAAGACATGGAAAGCCGAGTTGGCTGGCAGAAAGGATTGGTTCCAAACATTTCCACTGGAGGTAGCCGGGCCTTTAGAAAACCTTTTTGCTTATTCCAAAGTTCCTTGCCTGCAGCCATAGCCCTGTGGCATCCGATCCCGTCAGATCTCGGAAGCTAAGCAGGGTCAGGCCTGGTTAGTCCTTGGATGGGAGGCCACCCGGGAACACCAGGTGCTGTAGGCTTGAGAGACGGAATGGCAATCCCCTCCCCAAAATCAATCTGCCATTGAAAACCCTATGAACAGCAGAGAAGCACTGAAAATAGTGTTTCCTCTGTTGTACAGAGGGTCGCTATGAGTCGGATACCGACTTGACAGCACCTAACAACAACAGCAACAAAGTTCCTTAGGTCAGGTAAAACATCACTAAGAGGTGATACTGGAGCCAATATGGGACGTCAAGGAGTCCCATGCAGTGATCCAGGCAGGGGCATTCCCAACAGAGGGGCAGCAGGTGCAATAAAGCAAATACAAGGAATGAGTATGGTGTGTTTGAAGAACCAAAACATGGTCCGTGGAACTGCGATTAGTGACAAAGAGACAAGGAGTGGGCGTGAGGCAAGAGGGGCAAGCACAGGCCAGAGCCAGGCGGGCTTCAGAGCCATGGTGCAGGCTGGGATTTTACAATAAAATGATGCAAAGTCCTGGAGAATCCTAAGCAGAGATGGGAAGAGCTCGCATGGGTTTTTTTGTTTGTTTTTTCTTGGTTGTTTTTTTTGTCGTTGTTTTTTTGTTTTTTTTTTTTTGCGGTATTGAGGGTTGGACCCAGGGCCTCGCACCTGCATGCTCTGCAAGTGCTGGACCACTGAGCTGCACTCCCAGCCCAGTTTTTACTTTTTGAGACAGGGTCTCGCTAAATTACACAGACTGCCTCTGGTCTCGAACTTGCGATCCTCCTGCCTCCGCCTCCTGAGCCGCTGGGATGACAGGCGTGCACCACCGTGCCCGGCTGACTCACATGTTTTAATGGGGTCCTCCTGGCTGCAGAAACTGTAGCTATTTAAAACCAATTGCAGGCATAGGACTGTGGCTCAGCGGTGGAGATCTTGCCTAACATGTGCAAGGCCCTGGGGTCCATCCCTGCCCTATGGTGGGGATGGGGGCGACCTGACTTTGAGCAAGAGCCTAACCTTCCCAGAAGGGTGCTTTCCCTAGGGGAGTTCAGGGAATAATCCTGAGCCAGGACCTGTGTGGCACTGATGGCAGGGGGGAGAGCTGGCAGAATGCAGAGCACTGAGAAAGTTCCTACCTCCAGGTGGCAGTGAGATGGTCTCAGGCACCTTCCGAATCTACCGGGTCCTAGCCTGAGGGTTTAGCTCAATTGGTGCTCAAGAGTGCTTGCTTGTTCAGCAAACACAGAGGGCCTGGGTTCGAGCCCCAGCACTTAGGGGAAAGAAAAAAAATCTAGGTCTGATCACACCTCTAGCATGTGGTCTGGCAATTCTGCTCCAACAGGAATGTGAGCACAGGGCACGAAAAGATGGGTACAAGGTTGTTCACAGTGGCGCTATCATTTCCTGAAACTGGAAACCACCCATGTGCCGTCCAAGAGTAGAACAGATGTGATGCACTAGGATCTATTCGTCCCATGGAATACTATACTGCAATAAAAAGCAAAGAACTACTCAACACACTGAGTCTCTGGAGCATTGCTGAGTGAAAGAAGCCAGACATGGAAGAGTATATACTCTCTGATTATATTTATACAATGTTCAAAAGTAGATAAAACCAACCATTGTGTTTGGGAGTCCTGATGGTGGTTCTTTTGTGGGAGGAAAATGATAGTAAGCGATGATTGGGAGGATCATCTGGGTAGTAGTTATATGAATGTTTGCTCTGGAGCAATAAATTGGACCTCACTCATGATTTGAAGGGAAAAAATTGTGATTTACTTTTAAATGGACCCCCAAATTTACTAGTTTTCTTCAATGAAAAACTGGGTGCTATTAGTATACTTGAAGGGTGGATGCTGTGCACCTCTCTTCATCTTTGAGCTATGTTACAACTTTGTAAGTTGTGGTATACCAATAATAATGCAAATGATTCTTGTCCAGAAAAATACAAATTGTGTCCAGGTAGAGTTGTAGTTGATTACTGACTGGTAGATATCGACCCATTTTTCATCTACTAATGGAATTCGGTCCAGCATTCCTGACTGCCTCTATATGCATCTGTGGACTCCCCTTCAAACTGCCTGAAATATCCTTCTGGTTCCCTCTCTAGCTAATGAGTTGAGTTAAATAAAATCTTAGACCCATGTTCAGACTTTGACCCTTTATTTTATTTGTTTATTTTTTGCAGCACTGGGGATGGGATCCAAGGCCCAGCTTGGCAAGCATTCTACCACTGGCCTACACCCCCATCCCTGGACTACATTGTTTTGTGTTTTTTTGAAGTTCTATGTTGAGCAGAGGCCTGCAGCCGTAGCCCTGTGGCATCCGATCCCATCGGAAGCTAAGCAGGGGCGGGCCTGGTTAGTACTTGGATGGGAGACCGCCAGGGAACACCAGATACTGTAGGCTTGGGAGAAGGACCTGGCAACCCCCTCCCAAAAATCAATCTGCCATAGAAAACCCTATGAACAGCGCAGAAGCACTGACAATAGTGTTTCAACTGTTGTAAGTAGGGTCGCTATGAGTCGGATACCGACTCGACGGCACCTAACAACAACAATGTTGAGCAGGGCATGGCAGGTAGCACACACCTGTAATCACAACATTCGAGAGGCTGAGGCAGTGGGATTGATGCAAGTTCCAGTGGGATTGATGCAAGACCAGGCCAGCCTGGTCTCATAGTGAGTTCCAGGTCAGCCTCAGCTACACAGTGACACCCTGTCTCAATCATCATCATCATCATCATCATCATCATCGCCAGGTGCAGTGGCACATATCTGCAATCCCAGCAACTCAGGAGGATGGAAAGTTCGAGGCCAGAGGCGGCCTGCATAATTTAGCCAGAGCCTGTCTTAAAATAAAAAGTAAAAAAAGTGGCTGGAGGTGCAGCTCAGTGGTAGGGTGCTTGCAAAGCCTGAGCAAGGGCCGGGGTTCAACCTCCCAGTACTGCAATAACAACAACAACAACAACAACAACAGGAAAGTTCTATGCTGAGAGCCCCCCCACATGCTGTCAGTTTCCTGTACTGTGGGAGCTGGCGTGTCGCATTGACGCAGCAAGCGTGCTGTCAGTATCACATATACCAGCCGGGTCACCAAAGGTGGACAGGTTTCAGCTGAGTTTCTAGACTAAGACAGACTAGGGAGAAGAACCTGGCAGCCCACTCCTGAAACAACTAGCCATTAAAAACCCTACAAATAGCAGAGAAAAAACTGTCAGATATAGTGCCGGAAAATGAGCCCTCTAGGTTGGAAGGCACTCAAAAGACGACTGGGGAAGAGTTGCCTCCTCAAAGTACAGTCTACCTTAATGAAAAAAATAGAGTAAAGCACCAGGGACCTCCATTTGCTGAGGTGGTGTGACTCAAAATGAGGAGAAACAACTGTAAACATCCATTAATAACTAGAACATGGAATGCATGTAGTATGAATCTAGGAAAATTAGAAATCGTCAAGAGGGAAATGGAGCACTTAAACATCGACATTTGAGGCATCAGTGAGCAAAAATGGACTGGCATGGGCCATTTTGAATCAGATAATCATATGGTTTACTATGCTGGGAATGATAAATTGAAAAGAAATGGGGTTGCATCAAGAGGGCATGGAACCAAGGACATCATTGCTGACGTCAGATGGCTATTAGCCCAAAGCAGAAAATACCAGAAAGGTGTACATCTATGTTTTATTTACTATGCAAAGGCATTTGACTGTGTGGATCATAAGAAAGTATGAATATCACATTAAGGTGTACATTAAAAATTTCCAATTAAAAAAAAAAGAAAGTATGGATAACACTGTGAAGAATGGGAATACCAGAGCACCTAATTGTACTCATGAAGAATCTCTGCATGGACCAGGAGGCAGTTGTTCAAACAGAACAAGGAAACACTGTCTAGTTTAAAGTCAAGAAAGGTGTGCTGTAACCTTTCACCATACCTCTCCAATTTCTATGCTAAACAAAATAATCTGAGAAGCTGGACTTTATGAAGAAGAATGGGGCATCAGGATATCAGGATTGGAGGAAGACTCATTAACAATCTGCGTTATGCAGATGACACAACTCTGCTTGCTGAAAATGAAAAGGATTTGAAACATTTACTGATGATGATCAAAGAACACAGCCTTCAGTATGCATTGTGCAAGACATCAATAAAACAAAAATCCTTGCAACTTCATGATAAATGGATAAGAGATTAGGTTGTCCAAGATTTTGCTTTACTTGGTTCTATAATAACACCTGTGGAAGCAGCAGTTACGAAATCAAAAGATGCATTGCATTGGAAAAAGCTGTTGCAAAAGCCCTCTTTAAAGTATTAAAAGGTAAAAACGTCACATTGAAGATGAAGGTGCGCCTGACTCATGCCATGGTATTTTCAGTCGCATCACATGGTTGTGAAAGCTGGATGTTAAATAAGGGAGACAGGAGAAGAACTGATGCTTTTGAATTATGGTGCTGGAGACAGACATTGAATATACCATGGACTGCCAAAAGAACCAACAGATTCATCCTAGAAGAAGAGCAACCAGAGTGCTCCTTGGAAGCCAGGATGGCTAAACTGCATCTTACGTATTTTGGATATGTAGTCAGGAGGGACTAATCTGTGGAGAAGGACATCATGTTTGGGAGAGTGTCAGTTCAGTGACCAAAAGGAAGACCCTGAACTAGATGGATTGACACAGTGTCTGCAACAATGGTCTTACAGGTAAAAAAGATCTTGTGCATGGCACAGAAT
>VMDO01038687.1:0-13274 GCA_007922755.1 Pedetes capensis
TATAAGGCATTTAAAATTATCTCCAAAAACTAACACTTCAGTGTAAAGCAAAGGGTAATTATCAAAACTGGAAATACAAATTTTAAATAAACATAAAAATCAACTTCAAATAACAAAAATTGGTATATCCTATTAAACCTTTCAGATTTACAATGCTGAAAATTGCTAATAGTGTTGTAGAGAGTGTGAGGAAAATGAGCATTTTAATACAATGATGATAGTTATGTTAGATGACAATCCCTTTCTAATAGGGTATTTATAAAATTAGTATGAGCTGGGCATGATGGTGTATACCTGTAATCTCAGTGACTCAGGAGGCTGAGGCAGTAGGATTGAAAGTTCAAGGCCAGGAGGCAACCTGTGTAATTTAGGGAGACCTTGACTCAAAAATAAACTTAAAATGGTCTGGGGTGCAGCCCAGTGGTAGAACACTTTCAAAGTATATGCGAGGTCCTGGGTTCAAACCCAATATAATAACAACAACAACAATAAATTAACTATTAATTAATTATTAAATAATAATTAACAATATTATCAATTAATTATTGAATAATAATTATTAAATAATTATTGATTGATTGTATCATTATAATTATTAATTATGTTATTATTTTTATTCTGATAAATCTGATACCATTTTATTCAGTGATTCTACTTCTTGGACTTTATCAGACATACATGCAAAGATCTATATATAAGGATGTTCATTTCAGTGTTGTACATATTTGGTAAATCTTCATGACAATCTTGTTGTTGTTGTTAGGTGCCGTCGAATCGGTATCCGACTCAGCAACCCTCATAGGGTTTTCAATGGCTGAGTGCTTCGGGATTGCCTTGGGAGTAGATTGCCAGGCCCTTCTCCCATTTTTGCGGTGCTGGGAATTGAACTCGGGGCCTCAGAGACTGCAGCGCAGCACTCTACCCACTGAGCTAAATTCCAGCCCTCATGGCAATCTAAATTATTACTAATAGAAAATGTTAATTACCAAGATAGAATAATATGTAGTCCTTAAAATGATATATGACTCTACTTTTTGATATGGACAGAGGTCCAGGATATAAAATATTACATTTGACAATCATCTCATCTTATCTGTCTATATAGATGGATATAACAAATATTAACTAATTATACATAGGTAGTGGATATTCTTCTATATATTTTTCTGTATTTTCTCAGAGTTTTATAATAAATTGAATTAATTTAATGAAAACCTTTTTTTCACTCACAAATTACGTTTTAGAGACTGTTAATGTTAGAGTGAGTCAAATATTCTCACCATTGTTGAATAAGAACTTGGTGGCAGAGTAGGTTATGGATATAGGCAGAAATGTATCTGATTATTTGGAGCTTATCACAATAGCAACTGGAGATCTAGCAAGGAAAGTTATTATTAATGATATGTAGAGAGCTAGGAAGTTTGGTGGTCCATACCAAGGGAATTGTGCGAGAACTGAAATCATTGGAACATGGGACAAGACAAATTCAAATATTTTGTTGAGCTAATTTTCTTATATTTTAAAAGTATATTGTTGTTGTTAGGTGCCGTCAAGTCAAGTCCAACTCATAGTGACCCTACGTATGGCACATCAAAACACTTCCAGATTCTGTGCCAGGCACATGATCTTGTTTCTGTTTAAGCCCATTGTTGCAGGCACTCTGTCAACCAAGCTGGTGGAGGGTTTTCCTTTTTTTCATTGACCTGCCAGTCTCCCAACATGATTTGTCTCTCTTGACTACATGTTCAAAATATGTAAGATGCAGTCTAGCCATCCTTGCTTCCAAGGAGCATTCTGGTTGCTCTTCTTCTAGGACAGATCTGTTGGTTCTATAGGCAGTCCATGGTATATTCAATAGACCTCTCCAGCACCATAATGCAAATGCATTAATTCTTCTCCTGTCTCCCTTGTTCAATGTCCAGCTTTCACAACCATATGATGTGACTGAAAATGCCATGGCATGAATCAGGCGCACCTTCGTCTTCAATGGGACATCTTTACTTTTTAATACTCTAAACAGATCTTTTGCCATAGCTTTTCCCAGAGTAATGCATCTTTTGATTTCTTGACTGTTGCTTCCACGGGTGTTGATTATAGAGCCAAGCAAAGCAAAATCATGGACAACCTCAATCTTTTCTCCATTTATTGTGAAGTTGCATACTGACCCAATCAAAAGGATTTTTGTTTTGTTGTTTAGTCTCAACCCATACTGAAGGCTATGATCTTTGATCATCATCAGTAAATGTTTTAAATCCTCTTCACTTTCCACAAGCAGAGTTGTATCATCTACATAATGCAGGTTGTTAATGAGTCTTCCTCCAATCTTGATGCTGCATTCTTCCTCATAAAGTCCAGCTTCATGGATTATTTGCTAGGCATATACATTAAAGAGATATGGTGAAAGTATACAGTCCTGACACACACCTTTCTCAAATTTATCCAGGCAGTGTTTCCTTGTTTTATTGGAACAACTGCCTCCTGGTTCACAGACAGATTCTTCATGAGTACAATTAAGAGGTCTGGTATTCCCATTTTCCAAAGTGTTATCCATAATTTTTTATGATTCACACAGTCAAATGTCTTTTTATAGTCAATAAAACATAGATAGACATCTTTTTGATATTCTCTGCTTTTGGCCAGTATCCACCTGACATCAGCAATGACGTCCTTTGTTCCCTGCCCTCTTATGAATCCCCCTTGATTTTCCAGTAACTCCTGTCTATAGTTGCTTTTGAATGATCTTAAGTAAAATTTTGCTTGTATTTGATATTAATGACATTGGCTGATAGTTTCCACATTCAGTTGGATTTGGAAACAGGCACAAATATGGATCTCTTCTAGTCAGTTGCTCAGGTAGATGTTTCCCAAATCTGTTGGCATAAACATGTTAACACTTCCAGTGCTGCATCTGTGTATTGGAAAAAAAGGTGTATAGTTCTCACTAATAATTTGCTCAATACTTTCTCCTTTTAAACTGCTTTCATAGCCAGTGAAATTTTACTGGCTGAACCTTTCATAGACCTTTGGAATGAGAGGACAAACAATGTTAGGAGGAAATCAATTTTTTTCACAGGAGGAAGGATGATGTAGTTTGTTCTAACTCTTGGTTGAAGCTCTCCTCTAATATCTCAGTTGTCATTGGCTATCTTTTTAAAACAATTTGATTGATGTCAGATTTACATACCATAAATACGTCTACTTGAAAAATACAACTCAGTGATTTTTAAGTACATTTGCAGAGTTGTGCAACCATTTTCATAATTGCTTTAGATTTTCTTTTCTCAAAAGGAAACTCTGTACCCAGTAGTAACAATCACTAACAGTCACTACCCATCCTGCCATCGTTATAGATTCACCCTTTTAGGAAATTTCATATGAATGGATCATGTATTATGTAGTCTTTTGTGTCAGGCTTATTTCACTTAGCATGATGTTTTCCAGGTCCATCCATATATAGCATGTCTCATTACTGTGTTCCATAGACTGTCTTTGTAACACTGAAAGAGAAAAGCATTAAATGACTAAGCAGAAACTTTCACTGTACCAGAAAGGAAAACATTTTTAATAAAAAAGCAAAAGGGATATGGTGGAAAGGATGCTAAAGGCACAGGATTTAAGACAAGTGAGCAATCAAAGGATTGTAAGAAAATACATCAAAAGATATGGATTGTGAAATTGCATCTGATTAACTAAATGAAGAGAAAAGTTTTAAATCTGATTAGGAGGCTGCAGGAACTAGAGAACCAGACACAAGAAAAATGTTTTACTTTATGTAATAAACAACAGCTTAAAAATGGTGCAAAATTTAAGAGAAGGCACTATACTTCCTCAACAGAGGTTTATGAAGAAAAGAAAAACATAATCTTGTCCTTCATCTCTGGAGGGACTCCAGTGTATGTTATCAAGTTAGTTGGATTTGGGTTGATAGTGGATTAGAAGAGGGCAAGAGCAGGACTGCTAAATCTCCAGATTAATTCATCAGTTCCTGATAAAAGAAAGCAGAGAAGAGGAAAAATATAGCAGTATGTATTGGGAGGTAAACCTTTCTGGAATAGCAGATATATTGCAGATAAACAAGAGAGCCAGGAGGAATATTGACCTATGGAACAAACCATTTTAGATAAAATGGAAGACTGAACTATGTATGTGAGGGGAGAATATGGAAAATTTGAGAGTACTGAGAAAAAAAGAAACAGCTTATAAATGTCTGTTGAAATGTTATTGCTTTATTTTGTGTGAGAAAATAATGATAAATATGTATACAATGTAAATAACTTTGCTAATTAAAAACCTACAAAGACCAAGCAAGATAATGCCTGGGAAAGCAGTTGGAAAAGTAGAAAGTGCTATGCAAATGTAGTTGTTGCTGTCATTTAAGTTTTGTGCTTTAGACTCTACAATGCTCTCTCTCTGGATCAATCTATTCAAAGTTGCTGCCTTATTTTTCATTTTCATTGCCAAATCCTCTGCTGGATTTTGTGGCTGTTTGATTTTGGATTCTTTAGGCACTCTGTTCCCAGTTCCAACACAAAGACTTGTATTGCTGTTTTCAGTTGCTTATCTTAGTTGTGTCAGCCTTGCCTAGTCTCTTGGTTTCTCTCTGTATGTGATAATCCTAATATTCCCACTGAGTTATGATTTTCACTCAACATAAAAGATTATGGTATAGGGAAGGGAGGAAAATACAATGGATTAAATGTATACTGCCATTTATGTTCTGATACTTAACTCTTTCCTTTCTCTGCTCTTTACCTTTGAGAGTGGTATTATCATTGTCTCAGTCACTCAGGCTTACACACATCTGAGATCTTTCTCTATTTCACTTAAAATATTTCTGGAGCACCTACTCTATGCACACACCAGCTGTGTCAAACATTAGAAGGATATAAGTCTTACCATCAAGGAGCTCACACTCAAATATAAAATATGAATGACAACATAACTACTAATATAAAGATTGATACATTCTATACTGAAGTTGTAAGAAAAAGAGTAAAAAAACTGTAACACTGAAAATGAGAAAAGTTTTCACAGAGAATGGGATATTTGAGCTACATGCTTTTCCTTTTATTAAGGATATATTTTATATAGTAAAGTTCACCCTTTTTAATGTGTAATTCAATCATCCTCAGAAATCTCGATTAGTGCTTTGTAATTAAACCTTTCCCCTAGCCCTCACCCAATAACAAGCACTGATCTATTCTATCCCTATACTTTTCTTATTCCAGAATGTCACATAGATAAATTATACACTATGAAACATATATATGCATTTGAGATTCATCCATGTTACTTTCCCAATAGTATGTGTTTTTGTCACTAAATAATACTAGGGGCTGGGGTTTAGCTCATTTGGTAGAGTGCCCCTCTGCACTTTCTGAGGACCCAGGTTCAATCCCCAGCACCGCAAAAAATGGGAGAAGGATGTAGCAATCCATTCCCAAAATAATCAGCCATTGAAAACCATATAAAGTTCATTATGAGTCCGACAGGACTCAAGGGCACCTCACAACTACTAATACTCCATTTATGTATGTACTGGTATTTGTCCTTTCTGCAGTTAAAGACTTTGGTTTTTTTTTCAGTTTGGGATGTATAGGTTTTTATGTGAAAATAACTTTTAATTTTACCTTGGCAAATATCGAAGGATGAGATTAATGGCTTTTTGGGTAGGTTTATGTTTAAGTTTATAAGAAACTGCTAAACCGTTTTCTAAAGTGGCTGTACCAACCAACAATGTGTAAATATTCTGGTGGTTGTTCATCCCTGCTAGTACTTGGTATCAGTTTTTAAAAATTATATCCATTTTAAATTGCATGTAATGGTATCTAAATATGGTTGTAATTTGAATTTACTATTAAATATGAGCAAATTTTATGTCTTTATTTGTCTTTTTATATTGGGAAAAATGTATATTCAAGTATTTTGCCCATTTTTAATCAATCTGCTTGTTATTTTTCAGTTTTTTTCACGTATAGTTTTTCATGGAGATGCAATTCACATCCCATAAAATTCACATCCTATCCCATAAAATGTATTCACTAATCTACTCTCTATATGAATTTACATATTTATAACATTTCATATAAATGGAATCATATGCTATTTTGCCTTTTCTTTTTGGCTTATTTCACTTGGCATAATGTTTTCATGGTTTATCCCCATTGTAATTTGTATAAACACTGCATGTTTTATGACTGAATAATATTCCCTTGTATGAGTGTACCATATTTTGTTTATCCATTCATTAGGGGATGAACATTTGAAGTGATTCTAGTACTTGTCTCTTACGAATACTGGTGCTATAAATATTCAGGTATAGATTTTGCATGGACACATTTTCAATTCTTTTGAATATGTGTGTGTGTGTGTGTGTGTGTGTGTGTGTGTGTGTAATTGCTGGCTTGTGTGTTAACTCTTCATTGAACTTTTTCAGGAATACAGAATTTTGAAAGTTCTTTATATATTCTGGGTACAACTCATTTATGAGACATGTGCTTTATAACATTTTCCCCAAGTGTATGGTTTATCTTTTCATTATCTTAACAGGGCTTTTGCAGTTCTTAATTTGTTAGTTTTTCTTTTCCATGGGTCACATTTAGATGATATATCTAAGAAATCTTTGCTTGAACCAAGGTCACAAGATTTTTTTAATGTTTTCTTCTGACTGTATTATAGTTTTGGGTTCTCCACTTGGGTCTATGATCCATCGTTGTTATTAGGTACCATGGAGATGGTGTCTGACTCACAGCGACCCTACGTACAACAGGCGAAACACTATTGTCAGTATTTCTCTGCTATCTACAGGGTTTTCAATGGCAGATTGATTTGGGGGAGTGGGTTGCTGGGTCCTTTTCCCAAGCCTACAGCACCTGGTGTTCCCAGGACATCTCCCATCCAAGTAGTAACCAGGCCCAACCCTGCTTAGCTTCCAAGATCTAATGGGATCCAACACCAGAGTGCTATGGGTGGCTGCAGGCCTATCATCCATAGTGAGTAAATTTTTGTATATAGGGTGGAGTATGGATTAAGTTAATTTCTTTCTTATAGAAAACCAGCTGAATCTGCATAGTTGCCTTTATCCTTCATCCAAGATTAATTGATGTGCCTGGGGTTTGTAGTTTAGTGATAGAGCATGTGCTTAGCATGGACAAAGCCCTGTGTTCAGTCCTCAACACTGAAAAACAAGTCAGTTGACTGTATTTGTATGAATTTACTTATGGGGTCCATTCTGCCCCATTTATGTACAAGTCTGTCTTTTTGTTTAATATCAATGTATCTTGATCACCATAGTTACATAGTAACCATTTATATCAGCTAATGTGATTTACCTGACTTTATTTTTCAAAATTGTTTTGATATACCAGTTCATTTCCCTTTTGACGTGAATTTTTTGGACTACATTTTCTATTTCTATTTAAAAATCCTATTCCTATCCAGGTGTGGTGGCACACACCTATAATCCCAGTGGCTCGGGAGGCGGAGTCAGGAGAATTGCAAGTTCGAGACCAGAGGCAGTCTGAGTAATTTAGCAAGACCCTGTCAAAAAGTAAAATAAATAAATAAATAAATTAAAATTAAAATTAAAATTAAAATTAAATGGGCTGATGTTGCAGCTCAGTTGTCCAGCACTTGCAGAGCATGCAAGTGCGAGGCCCTGAGTTCAACCCCCAGTACCACAAAAGAAAATAAAAAAAAAATGCTATTCCTGCTAGGATTTTGATTAGAATAGTCTTAACAATATTAATTCTCCTAATCTATCAACATGCTGTCTTCTCCTTTATTTAGATATCATTTAACATCTTTCAAAATTATTTTGCAGATTATTTTGCATATATATCTAGTACATATTTTCCTAACATATCTAAGTATATTATGTTTCTTGATGCCACTTAGAATGGTATATTTTATTTTAATTTCCAATTTTTCATTGCTAGGATGTAGAAATACAATTTATTTTTATATATTAACCTTGTATTCTGATACCTTGTTAACTTTATTATTAATTCTATTTGGATATATTATTAGCTCATTTTTAATTTCTTGGGCACTTTCTACATAGACATTGATATCATCTTCAGATACAGACAGTTTTATTTCTGCCCTTTCTTTTAAAATAGAGCTTATGTTTTAGAGCAGTTTTAGATGAAGAGCAGACTTGATGGAAAGTTCATAGAGTTCTTATATACTCCTACTCCCTCCCTCCATGCACAGCTTCCACCACTATCAACATCCATCAGTGTGGTACATTTGTTACAATCAGTGAACCTACAATCTATATGCTTTTTGCTTCTTTTTCTTAGCTTTTGCAGCAGCTAGTGTCTATGGAACAATGCTGAATAAAAATGGTGGGAGCAGGCAGACTTGTTTTGTTCCTGATCTTCAGGGAGAAAATTCAATCTCTTACCATTAAATATGAAAATTATAGTTATGTAGTTTCCTCAGTTTGAGAAAGTTTCCTTATACTCCTACTTTGCTGAGAGGTTTTTTTTTTTATGAGAAATGCTTTCTGGATTTTGCCAGGTGTTTTTCTGTATTTAACAAGACTTAAACGTATGTATAAATATCCTAGGGATCTTGTTAAATCTCTTTCTGATAAAGTCAGTCTGAGATGGGGCCTAAGATTCTGCATTTATAGTAAGCTCTGAGATGATGTTGATGTAACTGGTTGTGTACTACATTGAATAGCAAGGGTCTATGGTATACCTGTATGCTTGAAAGGGAAATACTACCAAGAGATGTTAAGAAAGGAGAAAAGATGTGAGGAAAAAGGCAGAGAATAAATTTTGTCTTAGAGGCTAGTGAGGGAGAATATGAAGAAAGAGGGAGTGGCCAATGGTTTTAAAAGCTGTAGGATTAAGCTTGTGAAACATGGAACTAAGTTTGGTTTTATAGCGGAAGTTGCACTACTTCTGTTTCTTATAAATGTTTGTGCTATTTGAAGTATCACAGCATATTATAAATCCAAGCAGCCCTCACTCTCCAAGTCTGTTTGATGCCTTAGTCTGGATTGTGAGGGCTCAGATAACAAAGAACACCATGTGATCTTAATGTATTTGGTTCCTGAGTTTTTGGTAGTAGTAAGAATGAGATATTGAGGGATATATGTCCTAACTAAATGTTTCTCTTAAAATGTTTAGTTTATGAATTTGTATAACAAGAGTTCAGATAGTGGGAGACTTCATTTTTAATGTAATTTTCCCTACTAGACTGTATGCTCCTGGTGAGTTAGGATTGTATCTTTATTAATCCTTGTGTTCTCAGTGCTTTGAATATCACTTGGCATATAGTAGGTGCTAATTAAATGTTCATTGAATTTTTGAAATCAGTTGAATAAAGTATGTTATATTACAGATTATTTTCTCAAGGATTTTAATAGTCAAAGGAAAGAAGAAGAGGATTTGGAGCTGAGGGAAAGTTTTTGTTTTGTTTTTTGAAAAAGTTGAACCTGGCATTGATGGCACATGCCTGTAACCTCAGCACTTGGGAGGCTGAGGCAGAGGAATTATGAGTTCAAGGCCAGCCTAGACTACATAGTGAGTTGGCCAGTGTGGACTGTATAGTGAGACCTTGTCTCAAAAAGAACCTTTTTGAAACTATATAGACTTGAGGTTATTTGGAGACAGAAAAGAAAGACCCAAGGAAAAAGGAGTAAGTAAAGATATAGTAGAGAAAAATAATAATTAATAGAGCACATTTCTATAGTAAAGGGCTTAAGTAGCTGATTTAATCATAAAGGGAGAAACATTACAATACTTTAATCCATTTTTCCTTCAGTCACATAGACATTTCATCACAAAACCATTCATGGCAATCACTATATATGTTGTTGTTGTTGTTAGGTGCCATCGAGTCATGTCCGACTCATAGTAACCCTTTATAGGGTTTTTAATGGCTGATTGTTTCTGGATTGCCTTGGGAGTGGATTGCCACGTCCTTCTCCCATTTTTTGCGGTGCCGGGAATCCAACTAATGTAGGACTTTGGGGCTGGGATTTAGCTCAGTTGGTAGAGCACTATTCTGATATCTCTGAGGTTCTGAGTTTGATTCCCAGCATCACAAAAATGGGAGAAGGATGTGGCAATCCACTACAGAGGCAATCCTGCAGCAACTAGCTATTGAAAACTTATAAGTGTCGCTATGAGTTGGACACAACTTGACAGCACCTAACAACAACAACAACAATCTAGGACTTCAGTGCTTTATATCTGACTGACTGTGATGGCCTTTTAATTACTCTCTGACTGTATAATTGCATTCATTCAAAATCTTCCCTACACATTGGCTGGTGAAGATCTCTTCCAAAATCTTTTCTAAAAATAATACTCCTGATGGAGAACCCACACAGGGCCCTTCTTTTATGATATCCAACTTTAGCTTGGCATTTTACTCTTTGTGATGGATGAGGACTTGGGGTTGTTACTATTCTTTTTAAGCCTAGTTTCCTTTATGGGTTTCATTAACCAAGCATAGCATATAGCGTGATTCAGTTGCTAGTTTAGCATTTGACATATGGAAATGTGTTACTATAACTGACTTCAAATGAGAGTAATACCTCCTGCTTTCTAATCAGGGCAAAAGCATTATTTCCAAGGAGGTATTTTCATAAAAAATATTTCCAAAGAATATCATTAAGGTGAAATTATATGTGTGTGTGTGTGATGCCATAAACATAATTCTACTTGATATGAATTTATTCTCATGTGTGGGCTCATTGGTGGCTTAAAGGGTACTTGTTTTTTCCAGTCTATTTTTGCTTTGAGCAAAAATTTCCTCAGCTGACAAGAATATTGTGACAATTCAGCCTGTGTCCAGGAACTACAATTTGGTACAAATTTTCTGGCTGAAATTATCCAATTTTACGATCTAAAATAGAATATTTTGAATTTTTAAGGAAATAACATAGCTACCCTGACACATAGAGTAAAAAAATAGACTTTATATGAATCCCAGTATATAAAACCTTTTGAGGAAAACATCAGTGTTATAGCCTCCTTATCTCATTTGCAAATATAACAAAGGTTGCTTGTCAAAATTGAGTTCTGACAAAAGTTTAAAGAAACTGTATTTCTAGTATGAAAAAGCAGTTCAACATAATTCTTAGAAATGTACCAATCAATATTTTATGATTTATTTGTGCCTTTAAGAATTTATATACTTTCTCAAAGTTCTTCCTTTCTCAATGTGTCCAAATATACACATGCCAAAATAATTTTCAGTAATGAAAGTGTTTTGTTATTTTTCTTTTGTGTTCAGTAGTCCAATAACTGCCTTTATGTAACCCACTGTGATTCCTGTCAACTCATTTTATATTCAGTTACTTAGTTTTTAAGATTCTGGCTCCATAAAGAAATGTACATGGAATTTATGGATAAACAAAGGAAGTCTATATACATAATCTCTCTCTCTAGAATAATTAGTATATGTGTGTATATATATGCATATATATACATATATAATTTGCATAGATGTTTTGTGAATTTTAGTATTTAAAAACCTGGAACTCAACCAATGTAAGTGCTGAGTTGTCATTATTTATTAAAGATGCCTTTACTATAGAAGCAGCAAAATATTATTCTGCACTAACTGATAGGAAAAGCAAAGCAATCTGTGTTCCTTGGAAGTGTGATGTTTTAACAGGTTTCCTCTGCAGGATTAAGGTTGGTTTGACAGGATTGATTATATTGACCATTTTATGGTTAGATTTCTAAGTGATTGAACAGTCGATTTGGTTTTCTTAATGGCCTAAAAGACCGGATGGCTTGATTGGAATGATAACTGAAGCAACCTATTCAACCATGAAAACAGTTGGATCAATGGTGATGTGTTGACACCATCTAACTTCTCAAAGACATTGTGAAATGTAGAAACTTCAAACTCTGATTTTTCAGATTCAACTGGCATCCTGAGTCATGATAGCTAGTTCAGAATTAATATTGAAGTAGGCAACTTTAATGGAGGTGTTTTCAAATTTTCCACAATGCAAATCAGTATTCCACAGGGTAGGATATTAAAGCAGCCAGAAAGAAAAGCAACAAATTGTTAGTGATATTGAGAAGCTTTGAATGCATGCCAAGCTAAAATGATGATGGGTCATGATATGATTCTTAATGAATTTGTGGCACAAACATTGTGACTCATAAGCTTCTCACAGAAGAGCAATTTTAAAAAGGAGTCTGTGCAAACTGATGCTTGTGTTACTTGCTCTCTTATATACTGAAGTGAGAATTTACCAACTTAATACTTTATGAAAATGTATAACATTAATTGTTATCAAAGAAAAGACAGTATTATGAAGCAAAGACCATTATACATTAAAGCTTAAGTACCTATCTAGTTTTTGTTACTTTTGGCTCAATTTATGACTATGGTGCAAATGTCTATACTTATAAGATGATATGGAGGATTACAGCAAATATCAAGATGTATCTGGTTATAGTATCTCTTTAAGAAAATAATGGGGTCTATGAGCTCTTCACATTTTGTGAGAATTAAATTTTCCTAAAACTTGCTCACCCTTCAAATTTCCTTTTTTTTCTGTGATGGTGAACATAGTTCCATTTCTTCCACTGTGTTTTTTCCTTGCTTGTCTGTATCAGATATGTCACCATTCAGAGTTTACATTATGCTCGGTGTTTTTCTAGGATGGAAACAAGACTGAATCTTACCAGCTATCAATAGTAATGCTCATTTAGCTGAGATTCAGGGTCTTCAATATACAAGGTAAGGGTTGAGAAAAAGGTAGCTTTATTTCTGGGGCCTTTTACCAACACTTCTATAAAGTCAGATTACCATTCTTTGATCATGAGGCCTAGACAAAAGAATATGAATTTAAAGCAGATTTTGTCACAGATGATTTCTCTCAGGGTATAAATGTATCCATTAATTCAGCAAAGTATTATTAACTATTAAATGCTAGGCCATATGCTAGGTGCGTTGAACAAAGTAGTTAACACTGTAGACATGGTCCCTGAGAGACATTAACAAAATAATCTTCAAAAGATATTTGTAATTAAAAATTTTACAGAGCTACTATATAAAAAGTCAGGATGTTATGAATGAATAAGGAAAAATGGTGTCATCTTTAGATGGATGGCCAGGAAACATCTCTGAGAAAGCCATATTTAAGTTAATACCTGAAGCATGAATCAGTGTTAACCAGATACTAAGTGGTGGGGGGAAAGATCTTCTAGGCAGAATGTGCAAAGGCTAGGGAGAGAGAGGCTCATGTGGCTGGAAGGCAAAGGGAAACTGGGGAGAACAAACAACTCAAG
>VMDO01038688.1:0-13267 GCA_007922755.1 Pedetes capensis
TAACTTGCTGTGTGGCCTTGAGCAAGAGACTTTCCCTCTCTGAGCTTCAGTTTCCACATTTGCAAACTGGGACTAATCACTCACTTCTGATCACCAGGAGCCAAGTGTTCAGTGAGGCCAGGCTTGGGATGGCCCTGGGAAAATGGGGTCCCTCTGCTTGTCTGGCCCCCCTTCCCTGGAATTCGGAGCTATGTAGGCAGAGGACAGGTGGGGGCCACTTGCAGGACTCCCACTCAACCTGGACGCCCAGCCCGACAAACCCCAAAGCTGCCAACCTCCAAATGGCTGCCCTGCCTTTTGAAATCTGGCCCTGAGTGGGGGAAGGAGCTCTGCACAACTTCTCCAGCCCTAGGCCCGTCAGATTAGGGCCCCTCCCTGAAATCTTGTTTATGTCATTCACCCTCAGGTGGGAACTTTTGGATCTGGGCAGCCTTGCAGCTGGAGGAGATCAGCAGGCTTCATTCATTCGTTCATCAGCCAATCAACAAACACGTGTCTATCATTAACCATGGGACACCTTTTGCTAGGCACAGGGCACTGGAGATGTGTCTGTTTCTTCAGTGAACACCGAAGTAGCACTTCTTCTGTTCCAGGCTCTATGCCTGGCACTGGGGACGAAGTGATTAACCGATGTATTCAATGTTTACAGGCACCTACGCTGTGCCCTGTGCTGAATGTCAGACAAAGATCAAAACCCTCCTCTGTGCGAGGCACTAGGACGGGTGCAGGGAACAAAGAAGCCTTGACTTCCTGAGCACCAGTTCTGAGCCAGGCACCAAGCTTGGGAGAACAGGGGCTGGCATTTTGTATGCGGACAGGAAACCCAGCATCTCCCTGTGGCTAATGAATCATCCAGCTTCACAAGAGAAGCCGAACAGACCCCCTTGTCCATGAATTTGCTAATTGAGCTCCTCGAACTCAGACATTAACCTGCATTACCATAAAGACTGCAGAGAACGGCTGCCCTCAATTGCTGTTCAGTGGTAATGGAGAAAATCAGTCGAGGAATAAAACTCAAATGGAATCATAAAACCTTATTTTCACCATTAATTTGAACCTCATCTTCCCCAAATACGTTGAGCTAAATCTATCTCTCCCATTCTGGGGCTGTAGAGAGGAGGATGGGGTGGGAAGGCTCTGGAGTTGCAGGATCATCTGCCCTGCCTTGCTGGGCCATGGCCTCCAGGGGTGGCTTTTAGGGACAGGCCAACCCAGCTGCACACATGGAGAGGAATGTATGGAGGGCGGGGGGATAACGGGGGCCATGGAGTGGGCAGAGTGAGATGGGAAGTGGTGGATGGACAGGCAGACAATCAGGAAGGTAGGATTGAGAAACAAACTGATTGGAAAGCAGAGGGGCGGCCAGCCCGACCAATCATAGGAATGTCGGCCAACCGCTGCAGGGACAGACGTAAGGGAGGAATGTGGGTGACAGGCTACCCTGACAGACAGACTGTGGGGCAGAGAGGAAGGCCAGCAGATAGAGAGGCCGGCACAGTGACCGTCCACGAAGTGGGTCAGGGGAGAGGGAGGCAGCTAGTCTGCGCGCCCAGAGGACAGATAGACAAGCTGACTGACAGGCAGCAAGAAGCAGAGGCCGCAGCTGGGGGCAGAGGCTGGGGCTCCCAAGCCCCCGTTGGATGGTCTTGGAGGGAGGAGGAGACCTGGCGGATGCCTTCATATCGCGTGTGAAGCCCCTCGCGTGCGGGAGACTGGCGTGCGGGGTGGGCCCCCAGGGTCCTAAGCCTCCCCGCCTCCTCTCCTCCTCCTCCTTTCCCCTCAAAGCATGGGCATCATCTGGCACGCAAGGCAGGGAGGCTCCAGGGCCGCTGAGGTCGGCTCTGGGGGTGGGCAATGCCTGCTCCCCACTGCTGTGACCAGGACACGGGTGTCTGAAGGGGCTCAGACCCAGCTAAGTCCTAGCCCTGGGGACTGAGGAGTCGAAAAGTCCCGCAGGGAGCCTGCTGGGTTGCTACGCCATCTCTCTGATGCTTTGGCACCATCTGACCCTGGCCGGACTCTGCATGGTAGCTTCTATTACTGTCCCCATGTAACAGAGCAGATGACTAAGGCTCAGAAAGGGAAAGCACTCGGTCAGGGCCTCTCAGCATGGAGGGGGCCAGGCTGTGCCCAGGAAGCTCACCAGGGCTCTGCTTCCCCACAGTGATGGAGCTCTCAGGCCAGGTGCACTGCAGCTGTGCTGTGAGCCTGCCGGCCAGGGTTCACTACAGGAGACCAGCTAGCCCTCAGGTGTGAGCCATATCCTCCAGCTTTTGGGGGACTCCCTTTGGCTCTCAGATGGGGGTCAAACTCTTTTCTTTCTTTTTTTTTTTTTTTGGTACTGGGGTTTGAACGCAGGGCCTCGAGCCTGCATGCTTTACAAGAGCTGGACTTCTGAGCTGCACCCCCTGCCCATTTTTTTACTTTTTTGAGACAGGGTCTCGCTAAGTTACACAGACTGCCTCTGGTCTCGCACTTGCGATCCTCCAGCCTCTGCCTCCCAAGCCGCTGGGATTACAGGTGTGCGCCACCGCGCCCGGCCCTTGGGGGCAAAGTCTTAATAGCTAGAGCTATGATCAAGCAGACTCCCGGTGGCTTGTACCCCCTCCCACCATGACTGGTGGGGAGAACTGGGGCTTCCTTAAGGAGCGAAAGGGGCCTCCATGCCAACCACCTTGACTTCTATCTCTTTCTTCTTTTGGTTGTGAGTCATCAGAATCCCGGACAGGAAATGCTTCCATGCATCAAGTTCATGACTGGTGGAAGCATAGGCGGTAGTCATGGTATGGCCGGTTATCGAGTATTAGCTAAGAGGAGGCAAGCTGAGTGCTGGGCCCGAGACTCTTGGCTCTCACCTCAAGGCTGGCATCTTCCCCACGTACCTGGAGGGGAGGCCACAGCTGAAAGAGCTTCTGCACTCATAGTAAGGTGCGGAGGCATCACCCAGTCTCCAGCCTGACTCTAAGCCTGGGCTCCTTCTGCATCTCAGAGATGGAGCCTGAGCTTGGGAGCCTGAGTTGGGTGTGGAGAGCCAGGGAAGAGGCGAAGGTGGTGGCAGAGGGCAGGTGGGTTGGGCTGAAGAACCCACTGAGCCAGCAGGCAGGTGGCCCTAGTGCCTGACAGGCCTCCACCACACTGGGTTGCTGCAGGTGAGAAACACTGCCCCTTCCCCTTATGAAAGAAATATCAGTTGTTAATCCAATGGGACCTTACACACTGGGCTGGGTGCCTCACTCATTTTTCTATCTTAAAACTCAAGCCAAGAATGAGGGAAGAGGGGAAGGACCTGAGAGAAAGCTGTGGGGGACATGGGGAAGGGGCAGGAAGTCTATGCTAGACTGGTACAAGGAGGCTTCATAGCTCTGAGCTAACAGCACTGGTTTGGAGTCAGACACACATGTGTGATTCCAGCCTAATAACTTCCCAGCTGTGTGATCTTGAATAAGTCAATTTCCCTCTCTGAGCCTCTGTTTCTTCATCTGTAACATAAAGCCACACAGTTGAAGTGTTGTTGTTATTGGGTGCCGTTGAGTTGGATCTGACTCAGCGACCCAATGTTCAACAGAATGAAACACTACCTGACACTGTGCCATGCGTATGATCTTTTTATGTTGATCCCAATGTAGCAGCCACTATGTTTCTTCTAATTTTGACTCATACCACATCAGTAAAAGGAGGTACCAGGGCCTTTACTCCATTCTAGTCATTATTGGTCAGCTCTTCTTTGAGGAGGCAAGTCTTTCCTAGTTCTTTCTTGAATGCCTTTTAGCCTGGGGGGCTCATTTTCCAGCACTATATTTGACAGTGCTTCTCTGCTATTCATAGGGTTTTCAATGACTAGTTGTTTTGAGAGTGGGCTGCTGGTCCTTCTCCCATTTATATACATATACATATACATGTCATTGGCTCCAGATATATACACAAATATATGTATAACATATATATACACACACATATATATACACCAGTGGGTTGTGGCTGGCACATAATAGATGCTCATATATACATATATATTATATATACATCATTTGCTCCATATATAGATACATACATTATTGGTTCCATACATATACATATATACATATATCTCTTGCACACACACACACACACTCACAAATCTGTGGGTTGTGGTGGGCACATAATAGATGTTCAGTACCTGGTAGCCATTGTGCATAAGGGTGGGTCTGCTCTCATGAGGATGCTAGAGAAATGGAATGTTTTCTCTTTTTCACCTCAGGAACTCTCCCCCTCCTGAGGTGAAGCAATCCCTCGCTGAGAAGCTCTGACCATAAGAGAGAGTTTCTTAATGGAGCTGAAATCTGTCTTCCTGAGGCCTCTGCTGTCTGGTTCTGTGAATAACCAGCCTGAATCTCTTTCCAAGGCAGACGCAAAAAGAGTTAAAGACAGAAGGATTGGAGGTGCTCCCATGTCCTCACCAGGGTCTTGCCATGGCCCCAACTGCCACAACCCCCACACACACTCAAAGACACCCCCCTAGGCACACCCTAGGCCTGTTCTTTCCCTTCCTGAGCCAGGGCCTGGGTTGCATAAGCCTCACCCAGAGCCCGAGAAGCTCCAAAGTTGGTGCGCTGCCAAAAGTGCCATAGGTGTGCCAGGCCCGCATGGAACATGGTGGGAAAACACTTTCTCCGACTGTGACTCTCTGGTTCCAATAATATGCTCCAGGATCTGAAGACTTCTTGTGAGCAATGTGTAGAGCTGCCCAAAGTCCAGAGGGATCCCAGCCCAGGCCCTGGACGGAGATGCATAGGAGGTGATTTCAGCACCAAGGACAGCTCCATGTCCCTGTTGGACTGCAGCGCTTTCTGCTGACTAAGGTTCAGGGTATATGAAGAAGGCAGCCACTGCCTTGTTGGAACAGAGCTGGTGACAGGCTGAAAGGCCAGGGTGTGTGGTCACAGGTTGGAAGTGCTGAAAAACTGTGGAACAATGGCTTGGTTGTCTTTGTTTCAGCCAGGACAAGAGTTAGGGGAAATTGTAGAGCAAAAAGCTCAGAGAATTAGGGTACTTGAGAGGAAAGCAATTTGGACTTGAAGTTGGAAGCAAGAGTCTTATCTAAGCCTCAGTTTCCTCAACTGTGAAATGGGAAGAACAGTTTGCATTATGCTAGGTACTGTATTCATTATATTATATATTTTATACCAAGGTGCCAACAATGTATATGCATTTTATGAGATTTATCTATGTATTACTTTTTGAAGTTGAATTGAATTACAGTAGCAATGTGTAGGAAGGCATGCATGTGCATGTGAGGCAGGAATTAGTGGAACAAGCACACGAATGAATTCTTAAAACAGCAAAATGGAAAGTTTTTGTCCCAAGATGTGTATACACATTTTAAGAAAGGAAAATAGAACTGTATCAAAATTGTAATACTCAATATTTACAAATAACAAAAGATGAATACAAATCACCATTGGCTTCTGCAATCACAGAGGTCCTCAAAGTGGTCACCACAGCAGAAGAAGCAGGACTTGTTGCCATGTGGGGACTCCTGGGTCTTCCCCAAGGCACATCACACACAGGGCCCCACATCTCAAACTTATCATAAATGTGTACAGTTGTCAAGTGTGTTGGAGGTTCTATTGCCTGTTCCAGCCCTAGTCATTTTATTCCCACGACGCTCTCAAATTTCAAATACCACTTCAAAGTGATCTTGTACTCCTCACATGACAACCATGCTTCTGCCATTTTCTTTGACTGTCCTTCCAGTTGCCTGTTTGCGCTAGTATTTATTTGATCGATGCCACTTTTAGAGTGAACATCATAACATTGCTACTGTAATTTAATTCAACTTTGAAGAGTAATGCATAGATAACAACTCTTAAAATGTGTGTACACTTTTTGGCACTCCTGGTATAAAGGGCATGGTTAATCATCCTTCTGAGACTTAGCCTTCTTGAGGGTAGAGCCAGAAGTGTCTGCCTGGCTTGGGAAGGACCCTGGGAGAGTCTCACTGGAGAAACCAAATGCATGTGTAAAGCAGGACTCCATGTGCAGGCTGTCTCCATGAGGATCCTGAAACTGTAGACTAAGTGATTCATCCCATTCTGGTCATCTCGACGGGCGTAACATTGTCAGTAGGCGAGAGATTGGGGGAGGGGCAATTAGAGGAGACCATTACAGCTTGGCATGTGTGTACACACCCACACACGCACACACATGCACACATATACCCCTTTGTACACACAGGCACACCAGTCACTCAGTCTCACAGTGGCCTGTCACGTGCGCCCCCCCCACACATGCACATAAAAAATCAGAAATATAATACTATACTAACACCAAGGTGGGCGTAATGATGGGGCACAGCTGTAATTGCAGGTACTCAGGAGGCTGAGGCAGGAGACGAATTCCAGGCCAGAGGCAGCCTGCACAATTTAGTGAGACCCTGTCTCAAAACAAAAAGTAAAAAGAGGACTAGGGGTGTGGGTCTGTGGTAGAGTACTTGTCAAGCATGGACAAGGCCCGGGTTCAACCTCCAAGTACTGGAATAATAATACTAAAAATACTAATAATACTACACCTACACCCACATTTGTGTATTTTATATATTTGAGTTACAAAGTTTTACATACAAAGACACACTCCTCAGTCAGTTTCAGTCACCCTTGCTGTCATGACACATGCTTCCCCATCATGATCACTCACACAGACACACGCACAGCACACGTGGAGATAAAGCCACTCATACCACACAGGCACAAAAGTGTGTACACCACCCCTCCTCTCTTCACATCTCAACACAGATCCCCACGATGGCTCCCCTCGATGCCCATCACTCATCCCCTCTGCCCAGCAGAGGCCTGGCATCTTCTTCCCTAGCAGAAAGTGGGAGATAAGCTCAGGTGTGACCTGCTGGCTGCCAGGGTGGCTCTGGGGCTTTGGACAAGGCCTGCATCCTTTACCACCCCCTCCGCACACATGGTCTACGGAGCCAGGCTGACGTGGGATCGAACCGTGGCCCTCCACTCACGGGCGGTGTGACATAGAGCAGGTTATTGGTGAAAAGGGAGGAGGAATGGTAATACTCTCACCAGACTGATGTGCGGATTAAAAAGCAGTGTGCATGGAAAACACCTGGCAGTGTGTTCAGAGCAAGATGCAAGTGCAGCAAGCAGGGATGAGTCTTGACTATCACCAGCAATGAGCCACCCACCTCCGCTCTCATTCAATGCCAGGCAGGCAACATCTTTCCACAGCCCCTTTCATCTGAGCGTGTGTGTGTGGGCATAATTAGTTTTAGCAACTGAAGAGGATGGCAGCACTGGGGGAGAGGAGGGTGCGCCCCGGCTCCCCTCCCACACCCCCGCCCCAGCCCTCAGGTCACCTTGGCCATGCCTCCACTTGAGCTTCTCTCCTGCTGGTCCAGGCTTCTTTCTCCTGGGTCTGAACCGCCCTGCCCCTCCCCTTTGCCCGTCAAGGTCCCCAAGCATCTCCTTCTTCCCTTGGGCTTCTGCCACTTCAAAGCAAGAAGGTGGCTTTCTGGTTTATTTTGCATTTTTGGTATTCAGAGAGGAGCTCTCGCGGTAATCTCCCCACTCTGAATGCTCATCACATCTCTCTTAAAGCCACGGGAGCTCCCCTGCCCCATCTTTTATTCATCACCTTCCACCAGCCCCAACACGGGAGACAGGGAAATGCAAACCCTCCAAGGACTGCGAATTTCATGGCAGCCACTGACCCTCCCCAGCCGCCCTACAGAAGGGAGATGGAGGAGTCCTAATGAGGTGCCTGGCCATGGGGGACGGAGGGAGAGAGGTGGCCAGCTGGGGGCCACTGCCATCACTCTGTGAGCAGGGAGAGATAGAAGAGTGATGAAAGGGGCTGCCCACCATGCCCTGCTCCCCTATACCCACAGCGGCTTTGCTCTCCCCCTATCCCAGACACCCTCCACCCTCCTTGAGCAAGCGGGACAAACAGCAGGCACCATCCCCATATTCTCATATCCTCTTATTGTCCTTTAATCCTCAAGGGCAGCCTGTGCTGGAGAGCAAAATAGTAAATTCATGTTACACACGATGAGGGGCGGCTCAGTGAGGAGGTGTGGTGCCCTCAAGGTCACAGGGAAGGGAAGGATGGAGAGACTGGCCCCAGCACTGGGTGGATGCCCAGGCCCAGTGCCTTCATCAATCACTGAATTCTTACCATGAGTTGGCCCTGGGCTAGGCTCGGGGGTCCTCTAGCTACACAGAGGTGATTCTGGCCTTCATTGGTCCACAGCAATCCTGGGAGATCCATCAGTGTAATTTAAATGCATCTGTGGGGAAGCCCAGGGGTCCATGCTGTCTCAGAGAAGGGGGGTGTATAACCCTACATTAGGGGAGGGATGGCACAGGTTGAGAGATGCAAAGTGAGTTGGAACTGGTTAGGGGGAGATGGGGAAGGAAGGACAACCATTCTTCCAGTGGAAATCATACGTGGAATGGCCACGGGAGGAGCAGAGCGTATTACTCATTCTGCAGGTGTTTTCTTGTGGCCAGAGGAGCCCCTGTGGGCTTGCTGGGGAGTGAGGCAGGAGATGAAGCCAGAGATGGCTGGGGCCAGACAAGAAAAGTTGGCTTGGGGTCTCGGACATCTCTTTACAGGTTTCCTCCAACTCCAGCCATGTCCCCGAAGGGGTGGGAGGGTTGGGCCAGCATTGCCTGCCTTGAGGGGCCCAGGGAGCTGTTCTTCCAGGGCATCCAGTGTTTGCTTAGGGAAGTCCAGAAGGGCAAGGCTGGCTCCTAATAGATGGGCTCTCAAGGGGGTCCATGTAGACACTGTCTGATGGAAGGGAAAGGCACCTCATACCTGAGGTTTTCCTTATTATCCTCGGACTTCTCCTGTGGGAAATTTGCTGTCACTCTGTCATTACACCTAGAAGGACAGGAGCCACAATGTGGAAGAGGGCCCAAAGCTGCTTTGAGTCTTCTTTTAAATGCCAAGAACGAGGTGATAAGTGACCTAGCCTCAGACACGGACTATGCCCCTGATGCTGTGTGCACATAGGTGACTCCTTGGCCCTCTCTGGACAAGCCTGGGTTACTTTAACCAAGACACAAGGAAAGAGCAGAAAATGAAAACTCTGACTACTTTAAAGTCCTCTGATTCCATAACAAGGGCAAAGAGGATTATGCCGATCTTATGATTCTGAGATTTGGCTCTTCTGTTGTCTCCGGCCTTTGAGTGTCTTGGGGGCAAAGATTATTTTATTGATTCTGGAATCCACAGTCTGAAGCAGAGGATCTGTCACAGAGGAAGTGTCCAGTAAACATTCATTCATTCATTCACTCATTTAACAACTATTGCTGCATTGAGTAATTTTTTTTTCAGAGTGTACTGGCTGCTGAGGCAGAAGGAAAACAAATGAACACATATCTAAGATAACTGCACTGGCAGGAAGCACAGAAGACATTATAGCATTGGGGGACATGGCAGAAAGTGACTCAGGCAGGAGGCCTCTGTGGGGCCGTCCTTCTCGGGCTGAGCCCTTTGCAGATGTAGAAGAGCATGCCAGGGAGAGGGAAAGGGTAATGGAAAAGCCTGACGGGTCCCCCCCTAAAAAAAATAAAAGGAAGGGGATTAATGGGAGGAGGAGGATGGCTGGAGTGAGGTCAGAGAGGCAGCAGAAGACTGTGTGGCATCTGTAACCTGATAGAAATATTTGGAGGATCTCAATCAGGGATATAGCAGGATCCAGTTTATGGTTTTTAAAAGATCCCCTTGGCTGCTTGTGGAGAACTCATTGTCAGGACAAGGAAAGGGGGAGGAGTCCAGTGAGGTGGCTCCCCTGAGGACCAGGGCGAGGGTAGTGCAGGACACGGAGACATGGCCTCTATCTGGATGCGTTTTGGAAAGGCTCAGACCCGCTGATCTGCTGCAGTGCATCCAGCCGGGCAGCTGGCTTCCAGGACCCTGGACAGCGCAGCCTGCTTGGTCCCACAGGACAGCTCCTTCAGCCTTCTCTGAGACCTTACACCTCCCAAGGGCAGCGCTCAGCACCCTCCCTTGTGAGTTGAAAAAGATAATTAAGATCATCTATATTTTAGAGAAGTTTTAGGTTCACAGAAAACTTGAGTGGGAAGTAGAGAGTTCCCATCCATCCCCCCACCATCTCCCTTTTGGTTTTTAAACATTTTTATTTTTAATCACAGAACATTTCAACTTATGCTGTTGTTAGGTGCTGTCAAGTGGAGTCTGACTCATAGCGACCCTATGTACAGCAGATGAAACACTCCCTGACACTGTACCATGCCCAGCACTATGTCAGTGCTTCTCCGCTATTCATAAGGTGTTTAATGGCTGATTTGTTTTTGGGAGTGGGTTGCCAGGTCCTTCTCCCAAGCGTACAGCTCCTGGTGTTCCCAGGCGGTCTCCTATCCAGGTACTAACCAGGACAAACCCTGTTTAGCTTCTGAGATCTAACAGGATCAGATGCCATAGTATGGCTGCAGGCATTTCAACTTATAGAACAACAACAAAAACAAAAACAAAAAACAAACATACAAAAAAAAAAAAAACAGAAAGTAAGGTAACAGGCATATATGTGCCTACTACCCAGATTAACCAACTTTGGCCATATATTGCTTCAGAGTTCTATCTTTTTTTAAAAAACGTCAATGAAGTATGATAAATACCCGTGTGCTGAAACTGGTGCTTATCTGTCCTGCACCTATTTCATGCAGTCATTATGCAGCTCTTCATTAACAAACTGTATGCCCTATCGTAACACAAACTTTTTTTTTTCAGTACTGGAGTTTGAACTCAGGGCCTCGACCTCGCATGCTCTACAAGTGCTATACCACTGAGCTGCACCCTGAGCCCTTTTTTTTTTTTTTTCCTTACTTTTTGAGACAGGGTCTCACTAAGTTACACAGACTGCCTCTGGTCTCAAACTTGTGATCCTCCTGCCTCTACCTCCCAAGTTGCTGGGATTACAAGCGTGCGCCACCACGCCTGGCTCAGAACACAAACTTTTAAAATTATTTTTAGTTCTTTTTTTCCAGTGCTGAGGATGAATGCAGGGCTCACACATGCTATGCAAGCACTCAACCACTGAGCTACACCTCCAGCTTCTGATGGCTGGTGGCATAAAGTTTTGTTTTATTTTGTTCGTTTGAGACAGAGCCTCACTATGTAGCTCAGGCTGGCCTTGAACTCATGATCCTCCTGCCTTAGCATCCCAAGTGCTAATATACCACTATGCCTAACCATAATATATACTTTTAAGATATACCTGTTGTTGTTAGGTGCCATCAAGTTGGGTCTGACTCGTAGTAACCCTGTGTACAACAGAATGAAACACTCCCCGATTCTGTGCCAGGCACATGATCTTTCTTATGTTTAAGCCTGTAACGGAAGGCATGGCTGGATGGCTGGAGAAAATCTAAGGAAAAGCAGCTGAGGAAGGCTCTGGCTGCTTGCCGGGAAAGGCTTCAGCCCTTGGAAGCTCTCCAAGCCTAAAAGCCCCCTTTTGTTATCTCTGTCCTTGGGCATAGACCCTGCATATTTGCAGACATGATACAACTCTGCCTACGTACAGTGAGCAGAACATGCTAGCATAAATAATAGATAACCCTTCCCTGACTCACAGGAAAATAGACTTTAACCCTCTTTTCCCCTGACTCATAAGAATGACGAATGTTATGATAAGAGCCTAATAAAAAGAGCTTGAGACCCTCACTCAAGGCGGGGGGGGGGGGGGGATGCACCCGAAGGCACCGGCCCCTACCTTGGTCTCTCTGACACTAACTCTTGGTGTGCAGAGTCATCCTTTCTGCATCTGCTGACCCCGTGGCTAGTGGACAGTCATGACAAGTGGTGTACAACTTGGGGCCTGAGAGTCAGTGGGGACAGTAATTGGTTGCCCTTGAGAACTCGGCCAGTAGACCCTGCAGGAATGTGAGTAAAGAGATAAGGTCCTCCTCCTTGCGGTAAGCAATCCCCGTTCTTTTGCCTGCAGGATAAGTCAATTGAGGTGCTTCGCTTTCTGTCTGTCACTTTATCTCTTACTCCTCCCCGCTAGCCTCACCCGTGGCATCTTGGAGCCAAACGCTCAGCCAATTCAGCAGCTCCTTTCCCTCCCTAACCTCCCTGAAACCTTCTGCTTTAATCTGTGATAACAGAAGGACAACTTCAAAGGCTGTTAGACATAAAACTAAAGTTTCCAGCTTGCACCCTAGATGGGTTGCTTACAACCTTGGACTTTCCCCTTGCTAAGACTCTCTGTTCATCTCAGGAACTTTTCACTCCCATATCCGGGATGACCAAACTGATTCTGCCCAGCTGCAAGGTTTCCATGACAACCTCTGCCTTGGGATAATCTCTCAATACTTCTCTGACTAGCCCAAACAAAATTTCTTATATTTAAAACAATTCTCTTATTTCCATTTGGATGACAAAGCCATTTGTAAAAAACATTTCTCCCTCTGTTGGTTAGCTTTTAAAGAAAAACTTCATCTAAGACTTACTTAACGCCACGACAAAAATAATAAAACTGAGCAATAATATATCTAAATACAAAATTACAAAAATTTTAAGAATTGTACTGTCGTCTTCCTTGGCTTCTGTTTATGGTAACTGTTAATTTGATATAATTGTTTTTGTATTATTTTGTTTATCAATGTGCTAACCTATGTCTATGCTTTTTGCATCCCCTACTCCAGAAAACAACAACAAAAAGCCGGCCATTCAAGGCTTTGTCTCAAGCAAAGAGATATAGACATTCAGGGGTTAATTATCAGACTAATTTCGACCTAGAGAAAAAAATGTACATTTTTAAATCCAAGCGGCTATAGGGCTTACTTAAGACATAAACCAAGTAAAAGATTTTAAATTTGGCCAAATGAACAGATGAGCTTAATGTATTCATTCTATCATAACTTAAATTCAATCTTTCTTTCTTTTTATAAATAAATAAAAGCTCATATAAATTAAAACTTTTAAATTGGCCCAAATTCCCTTTAGCTCATAAGGTTTAAGTCTCTGATAAGTAAGTTTTGTCCATGTTTATATTTATAATCACTTAAAGATTATGTCTCAAATATAGTTTCCTGGGATTTCATTAAAATATATATATATATATATACAAATTCTTTTAATAAAAGAGGCTTTCTATATAGGAATAAAACAAAGAGACACCACCAAGCAAGAGGCAGAAAGGAAAAGGGTTATAAGTACAGAAATATTTTTTAAGTGGAAGGCATGGACCTGGGTTAAGTGATTGTATTACTATCTGTTGTTGTTATAATGTGAGAAAACAATA
>VMDO01038689.1:0-13275 GCA_007922755.1 Pedetes capensis
GAACTACCATATGACCCAGCTATAACACTATTGGGAATTTACCCAAAGGGAGATGAGTCATCATACCATAGAGACACCTGCATCTCCATGTTCAATGCAGCGCTTTTCACAATAGCAAAGATATGGAATCAGCCAAAGTGCCCCTCAACAGAAGAATGGATAAAAAAACTATGGTATATATACACAATGGAATACTATTTTAAAGATCTTTTTAAGATAGTTTTAAAAGGCTTTAGACATATTTAGCCCTATTCCAACATTCTGCTGCGGAGCAGAAGCAGTCTTTCTTTAGAACAGACTCAGTGAGATTAGACGACTAGGTTATTCAGGAGGTTAACTGGTTTAGGACTAGCTCCATAGCCTCTAACTGCTTGTTCTGTAGGATCTTCAATTTATCATAAGATTTCCCCTCTTACACCTAGTGAGTCTTACCTCGTTTTCCTATATTTTCTAGTTTAGTTAAAGGGATTATTCAGAATGTTGCTGTTGTATTCCAGAGGGAGTACTGTCAAGCACAGAATAGAATGGCCTTGGAAACTTAATCAAAGTGCAGGTTCCTTTACGCTAGCCCTGGAGACTTATTCCCTAAGTCCCTCAGGGCCCTAAGGGACCTAAAGGCTAAAGAAGCTCCTTATATGCCTTTGGTTCCAGTGGGCTTTTGGCCACACTTTGAGAAACCTGAGAGAATAATGGCAGGGACACTGGCCTTGGGTCAGATGGGCCTGGGTTCAACTCCTAAATTTCATAGTTACTCGCTTAATATTGCTGTGCTTCAGTTTCTTTGTGTATAATTCGTAACAGGGCTAACAGTGTCTGTTTTATAAGTTTCTTTTGTGTTTAAACACCCTATGTGTAAAGTTCTTGGTGTTAAACTTGGTACCCCAGAATAGTGAATGCTGCTTCCTTTCTTTCCTTCTTCCTTAGTCTGAGAATTTTCATATCTATTTAAGGGAGTTGTTGTTGTTGTTGTTAAGTGCCGTCGAGTCAGTATCCGACTCATAGCGACCCTCATAGGCTTTTCAATGGCTGAGTGCTTCGGGATTGCCTTGGGAGTGGATTGCCAGGCCCTTCTCCCATTTTTGTGGTGCTGGGAATTGAACTTGGGACCTCAGAGACTGCAGCGCAGCGCTCTACCCACTGAGCCAAATCCCAACCCGTCATGTATTTAACAGACAATTTTACTTCCTTCCTGATCACTGAGACCTCTATACAGTCATCTTTCAGTATGTGCTGGGGATTGGTCCTAGTGCCCTCTGCTGATACCCAAATCCCCATACACTCAGGTCCATTATATAAGTGGTGGAATATTTGCATATATCTTCCTGTATACTTTATATCATCTCTAGGTTACTTATAATACCTAATACATTGTGAATACTATGTAATAGAATAATGACAAGAAGAAATACCTATGCCTATTTTCAGCACGCCTGCAGCCGTAGCCCTGTGGAATCCGATCCAGTAAGATCTTGGAAGCTAAGCAGGGTCGGGCCTGGTTAGTACCTAGATGGGAGACCGCCTGGGAACACCAGGTGCTGTAGGCTTGGGAGAAGGACCTGGCAACCCCCTCCCAAAAATCAATCTGAAAACCCTAGGAACAGCAGAGAAGCACTGACAATAGTGTTTCCCCTGTTGTACAGAGGGTCGCTATGAGTTGGATACCGACTCGATGGCACCTAACAACAACAACAACAACATATTCAGCACAGACACAACGTCCATAGAATTAGCTACATATTACACGTCAGCAATAATGTAGCATTTTTCCCAAATATTTGTGATTCATTGCTGGTTGAATCCACAGAGTATGAACCTATGGATTTGGAGAGCAAACTCTATTTCCAAGTTCTTCTCCTAATCCTGATGAAGGGAATCTGAGTAGAACTGAGTGTGTGTTGCTTCAGGGAGAGGGTGATTAAGTACTTGATGAAACTTCTCTTTGTACAACTCTGCCTCTGCTGGCTGTGTGATACCAGGATGTTACTGAAGCAAGAGTATGGTAAGAACATAGGATGAGATGATCCGGATTCCCTAAGTCATCATTTGGAGGAGACTCCACTTTAGACTCTGACTCAAAGAGGACTCAACCTTGTTTTAAAGCACTGAGATTTGGAGGAATGTGTTGCAGCACTTAGTGTTAACGTTTCCAATTAATACACAGTTGGCCTTTTAAAAAATCTTAGATGATCCCATGAATAGTATACTTGTAATAATAACCCAAATATTTTATGATTCATGTGAGCTTCAGGAAGCACATGAAAACCTGTGAGTTGTTCCATAGAGGGCTGTAGCTTGAGGAGACCTTTTGTGGGGAATGCACATTGTTTTTAATCTAGAACATGTTGTGGATTCTTATGTGTAAAATCCCAAGTATCAGAGCAGGTCTCATCACAAGATAACAGTATAGAAAAAGTACCTTGAAGAGAAGGACCATCAGGAACAGAGGTGGCAGAAGGTATAGAGTATAAAATCTCAGAAGGTCTGTTGTGGAGATGGTCCAAATAGTCTACATGGGGTGGGTCTCCTATCACTGGGAGAATAATGGTAGACACTGCAAGGAAAGTTGAAAGGTCTTCAGCACATAATTATCTGTGCTACCTCTTGCTATAGCACAGAAGATCCTTGTGTCCTATAGGGTAGGCACCTAGGGCCAAGATCCAAAATATTTAACCATTTGCCTTAAATGACCTCCACCTCGGATCAGGTGGAGACCTATTCTTAGGCACAGGCTCAAGCACATGGTCCTTTAATAAAAGAGAGGGACGTTTCAGGTCAGTATCTTCTGGATGGTGGTGGTGGTTGTTAGGTGCCATCAAGTAGGTATCTGACTCATAGCGACCCTACATACAACAGGTGAAACAGTATTGACAGTGCTTTTCTGCTGTTCATAGGGTTTTCAATGGTGGATTGATTTTTGGGAGTGGGTTGCCAGGTCCATCTCCCAAGCCTACAGCACCAAGTGTTCCCAGGGGGTCTCCCATCCAAATACTAACCAGGCCCAACCCTGCTTAGCTTCTGAGATCTGATGGGATCGGATGCCATGGGGCCACAGCTGCAGGTATCCTCTGGGGGGAAGCAGATATTTCATTGCTTTCAGTGAGTAGATAAAAAGACCTTTGTTGGCTTAGAGGTTTTCCTTCTGGAAGGATTTATATTTTTATTATCATTAGTTCTCAGTAGCTTTTGATTCATGAATTATTTAAAAGTTCATTGGTTAATATCTAATACCTGGAGATTTCTAGTTATCTTTTTGTTATTGATTTCTGGCTTAATTTTGCTGAGTTCGGTGAACCCACGCTGTATAAAAATCAGTCTTTAGAGATGTGTGCCAATCTGCTTTCTGACCCTGCATCTAGTCAGTTGTAAACATTCCATTTATTCTTGAAAATAATGCATATTTTACCGTAGTAGGATACAGTGTTCATGGGAGTTAATAGTACTGATCAAGTAAAAAATGTGACAGGTCAACTTTATGCTGCTTAGAAGAAACCCTTCCCAAATGAGGGGTAGAGCGAGGTTAAAAGTAAAAGGTCAGAAAAAAATTTGTTCACACAGTCTACCTCCCCAGCTTTTCCTTGTTTATTCATTATTGGTTCCTGAGAAGAAGTTTGTTACAATATCTATGATTATGGATTATTAATTACAATGATCTTTCTTTAGTTCTTTCACTTTTGCTTTATCTATTGCAAGGCCATGTTATTAAATGCATACAGATTTAGAATTGTTATATTAGTCTGAGGACAATGATTTTCCCCTCAAAGTCTCCTTTGATTAATGCAGCTTTCCCTCCTCTTTTGTTTCATGTTTGCATGGTATTTACTTTTTATCCTTTTTCTGTCAAACACTCTATACCATTATATTTAAAGTGTGTCTGTTAAAAGGAGCAGAGTTCAATTTTGTTCTTTCATTCAGGCGGTCAATCTTTGTCTTATAATTGGAATATCTGTCTGTCTCTAATGAAATGAGAGATTCGGCTCTCATCTGTCATTTTACTATTTAATTTCTGCTTGTGTCACCTGTTCTTGTTCATTTTTCTCTTTATTGCTTTCAGTTAAGGATTTTAAAAGACTATTTATTTATTCATTTGCTTATACTTTTCCAATTTCTTCCCTCCCCCTATTGCTCTTCAGTTGTACATTTTCTTGTGTTCTCTCAGGGGTAGCCTTAGAGAGGCACAACATTCATCTTTGACTTGTTAAAGGTTATCAATATAAACTAGTACTTTTACCACTTCCTGGTCAGTACAAGGGCCTTAAAATACTTTAACATTTATACCTTTCCCAAACTTATATGTTACTATTTTGAATAACTTTAAGGGAATAGACAATAGTAAAATGTAGAAACTTAAATATTTAATATCTTTGTTTTGAAATATAACTTATTTAATTGTGTGTATATATATGTTATATATATATATATATATTATATATACACACACACTCATTCCCAACTCATACTCACACACACACACACACACACACACACACACACACACACACACACATATTGGCAATACTGAGGAGTTGAACTCAGAGTCTCATGCTTGCTAAGCAAGTGCTCTGCCACTGGGCTGCACCCTCTGCCCCCTTTTTAGTTTTTATTTTGAGATAGGGTCTTGCTAAATTGTGGAGGCTGCCTCTGGCCTCAAACTCACAATCCTCCTGCCTCAGCCTCCTGAGTCTCTGGAGTTACAGATGTGTAGCATGGTACCTGGCTCTGACTTATTTTTAATAATGGTTATATTTAGCAAGTATTGAGCTTACAAAATATCTGAAGCTCAGTAATTATTTCTCATGAGCCATTAAGAGTTAGTTTGAGGATAGCTCTGAATGAAATCCTTTCTTAGAATTGTAGCCAAGCTTAATAAAGATCATCCTTGGAATTACAAATGCCTCAGCATCTAAACAGATATTTTGGATTCCCTAAGCAACAAAACAACAACTGTGTTTTGTCAAGTTTAATACACTTGGTACATCTATACCAATGGTCTGGATGAATAAATTGAGAAGGTGTTTATAAATGTGCAACAGTGAAGTGTATTGTACCTTTATAGTGGAAATGCTATATACCAGTGTGTGGTTCTTGCAAACTCTATGTGAAGAAGTGGTCATGTTATAACTTGAGATTGGCCACAATGGACTATTTACTTCATGGGAGCACTGACTACACATCAGGGCTTGGTTTAGTGTTTTGGTGTCTAGACTTAAGAAAATGATGAAGAAGATTAATGATTAAAGTTAATGGTGTCTCCTGTCTGCCACATTACATCATGAATAGCACAAAAAATTGTGTGAGGTTTTCTTTTTCTTTTTTTTTCCTGGTTCTGGGGGTTGGACCCAGGGTCTTGCGCTTGCATGTTCTGCAAGTGCTGGATCACTGAGCTCCACCCCTAGCCCAATTTTTTTACTTTTTGAGACACAGTCTTGCAGTTATGCAGACTGCCTCTGGTCTCAAACTTGTGATCCTCCTGCCTCTGCCTCCCGAGCCGCTGGGATTACAGGCGTGCGCCACCATGCCTGGCTTGTGTGAGTATTTTAATGCTCAAAAAGTGTTACTGGACTTAGTACGGTCACTCTTGCCATCTTGAGTGAATGATGTGTTGTTTCAACAGAAAATATATCCGAAAGTATTCCTGTAGAAATATACTTTTTCATTAATTTTGTATGGAAAGGATTTGGCAAAAATGAACAAATTAATTCGCTATTTGAATTTATGATAGGGATATTGTATGTTTTCTTATTAGTAAACTGTGTGCTACACATTGCTTCTTTCAGTAAAGTTTATAGTAAACATGGTTATAGTTATAAATATGCCTTCATATTTTTTATCGGAGCTGTTAAACATTTATGTGGCTGTTAAACATTTATCTGCACACCACTGACCTAACTTACCCCAAAATGCAGGTAGAAGTTTTGTTACTGTGTCTATGGACTCTCTTAAGACCCCCAGGATGAAAGGTAACAGATGTCACTGCATGCATTTGCTTGTTTAGTCGTTTCTTTATTAGAGTTCTCCTAGAATTTGAGTCAGTTGTCCTTTTATCATTTCTATGAAATCTACAAAGGCCTCAGTGTTTTCACAAAATTTTTAACAGCCTTTTAAAAGTATTAAGTTTCTGTTTATCTCTTCAGAATACAAAATAGACATTTCTCTTTCTTCTGCCTAAAAGATGTTTCTGTTAACGTGACATCACCTCTGAAGTTTTTCTTTCTCAGTGTTCTTCCGACAGACTTTTAGGTGCGAGAATGTCTCACTCCCCATTTGAGGGACCTTTGCTCTTTCTGGTGGCCTTGCTTGAAACTGAGAAGGAGCACTTGGTGACAATTGTTGCCTCCCGGGGGGAATGCTGCCCTCCTTCTTATTCAATACTCACAACTCAGGGCATTTTCAAAAACAAAGGCTAATTAAAAAAAAAAAAGTTATTCTTTTCCTAGCCCTAGGAAATCCTTTGTTGTTGTTGTTGTTGTTGTTGTTGTTGGTAGATGCCATCAAGTTGGTATCCAACTCGATGAAGCGACCCTGCGTACAACAGGCAAAACACTGTTGTCAGTGCTTCTCTGCTGTTTATAGGGTTTTCAATGGCGGATTGATTTTTGGGAGTGGGTTGCCAGTCCGTCTCCCAAGCCTACAGCACTGTTCCCAGGTGGTCTCCCATCTAAGTACTAACCAGGCCTGACCCTGCTAAGCTTCCGAAATCTGACGGGATCGGATGCCACAGGGCTACAGCTGCAGTCATGGAAGTCCTTTGCACTATATGGTAATTGTTCTTGGTGTTAGGTGCCTTTGAGTCGGATCCAACCCATAGTGACCCTATGTTCAATAGATGAAACACTACTCGACACCGTGCCATGCCCAGCACTATTGTCAGTGCTTCTCTGCTATTCATAGGGTTTTCAATGGCTGATTGTTTCAGGAGTAGGTTGCCGGGTCCATCTCCCAAGCCTACAGCACCCGGTATTCCCAGGCGGTCTCCCATCCAAGTACTAACCAGGCCTGACCCTGCTTAGCTTCTGAGATCACACAAGATTGGACACCAGGGTAATGTGGCTGTAGACAGTATATGGTAATGGCGCCCATGTAATGAGTGCTTGCTGTGGGTCAGACACTTTCTCCTTTTATCGGCCTCCTGATTGACCTCTTCAGGTAGGTCCCTCTGTGCCTCAGCTCTGTCTCACTGTAACAGATACCCTGCTGTCAACTTGCAAAGAACAAAGGTTTATTTTGGCTCACAGTTTTGGAAGTTTCAGTCCTTGATCCACTGGCCTGTTGTCTTGGGCCTGTGGTGAGGTGTCACACCACGGCAGCAGTGCGTGGCCAGGCATCAAGAGAGAATGAGGATGGTGCTGGAGCCCGCGGCCCCCTCAAGTGCTTGCCTGCAGTGACCAGAGACCTCTCACTGGGCCCCACCTGTTAAAGGCTCCACCACCTCCCAGGAGCGCCACCCTGTTGACCAAGCATTTAACATGGAGGCCTTTGGAGGGACGTTCAGCATCGTAACTACAGCAGCCCCGTTCTTCTTTGCATTTTAGAAATAAGAGACCTGACGTTGACAATGAAAACCTGCCCAAGGTCTCATGTTGCCAGCCTGGGAGTTGAGTCCAGGTTCATTTGGTACTTTAACCAGGACGTTATCCTGTGTGCTATCAAACAGTCTGTAACATGTCTCTCATTGGCTTCTGCTTTCCTTTTTATTATTAATGTTTAGTCAGAATCCCTTAAAATTTAGTCTGAAGAAAGGACCATTTTATTACTATGATGTGAATGTGGTAAATCATTTAAAAATGTCTTCCTTTTAAATGTTACTTCTGTCGTTAGATGCCATTGAGTTGGATCCGACTCACAGTGACCCTATGTACAATAGATGAAAACACTCCCCGACACATAAGCCTGGCACTTATGTCAGTTCTTCGCTGCTATTCATAGGGCTTTCAATGGCGGATTGTTTCAGGAGTGGGCTGCCAGGTCCTTCTCCCTATTTCTTAAAAATAAGAAAGTTAAACTTTGAAAAGGCTCCTTTGACCCCCACTCCCAACCGCTGCCCATGCGAACATGTCCACCAAGCCCTGACTCCACGCCCAAGGTATATCTTCAACCTGTTGCTCGTGTGGCACCAGCCCTCCTCAGGTCAGGCTCTCAGACCTTAGCTGGGATCTGCTGGAACTTACTGGTTGGTGTCATACCTTCAGTCTTCACTTCTCCAGCCTGGCCTCCTCACAGACCCAGAATGAACATTTAAAAATATGTCACACATATGGGCACTTCACTGTCTCACCTGGGGTCCTGCAGTGCACTTAGGTTAGGGTTCCTTCACTTAGTGGGAGGGTTCCATCTTTCTCTGTCAATTCACTCACTTCCTTTTTCCCACAGGCGTCTGAACCTGCAGCCATATTGAATTTCCTACAGGTCCCAAACTCTGCGGTGTTGTCTCATATTTGTGCTGCCCCCCACCCCCGTGTACCCCATCCCCATGTTCTTTTCTTAGCTTCCACGTCTTCCCTCATTTTCCCTCATTTTCCCTTCTACCTAACTTCCATGACTCTGTTTTGAGTTGGACTAGGCTAATCTGATTAGATATCTCTTGCCTGGGCATGTCTTCCCAGAGGCCATAGCTTTTCACATGGTGGGTAGAGGGGACTCAATCTGTGAGCTCCCTCAGGGAGTGACTGGCTGTAGGTAGCCTCATCACAGAGCTTGGTGATTTGGAGGCACTCAGTACACTTCTGTTGGATAAATAATGGATGAGAGATTTGCCTGTTGGATCACCTGCTGTCCACTCTGTTAAAAACTTCTACTCTCTTTTAGAGGTAAAGGGTTCACTGTGGGAAGAAAATGGATGGTGGTGTAATTATGTTATGAAATGCAATAAGGAGGAAAGATTTAGAAGGCAGTTACAAATGCTGCTGGGCCAGGAAAAAGCACTAGCTAAGAATTTGGGCATTTTAGCTCTCAGGACTATGGGTTTTAGGAGAATGGGAAATTAGATGCCAGGACTACTAAAATTCTTTTAGATCTACATATACCAACCTCATTGTCATGGTTCATAGTCCTCAGTATTATCATTTTTAGGGTATATACTTTTCAGAGGTATAGAAATTCCTGAAAAATCTGATTATTTCCTGATCATAATAATGAGTACACATCTGGTTAAGACGATAATGATTTTTAAGACTCTTAAAAGTTTATCTATTATTTTTCCTTAAGGTACTAGATAAGTGGTGTGTTAACATAAATCAATACAATGTTATTTGAAGATCTCTTAATGTGTCAAAATGTGTAAATCAAAATGAATGCAAAGTAATGCATTGAGGAGACTTTGGGAAGCTATTCTGGCAATACTGCTTTTGTCTGAAATATGTTTGAAGCTATTTGCTCAGAATTACTGTAGAGCACTTATCACGTTCTTTTTTCTTACATTGGCAAATCTATGTCTCTGCAGGACAGATATGTGAAGAAAGCAGACAACTGAACTAAATTTATTTTGTGTATTTAGCATAGTTACTTTGCTTATGAAAGTCTATTTGCACTCTCAATGATAAAAGTATAATTAATATATACTTGCCAATTTAAGTCAAATCAGTCTAAAAAGTGGAATTTTTATTATCAGTAAGGTAGAAATTTTTCATATTATTTGTCCTATTAAATATTCTTTTGCCTCAACTTCTGCTTTATTCGATACAAGTATTCCCATCCAAACTCTCTTTCTACTCATGTTTCCTGGAAAGATTTCCTTCTCCTTTTATTTTTAATTTCTGAGTCATTTGATTTTTGGCCTGTTATAAACAGCATATTGTTGGACATTGAGAAACTTTGTCTTGATGGAGATTTTAAACATTTTCACATTTATCATCCTATTTGATAGATTTGATCTTTTGTCTTTAAAAAATTTCTGCCTTATGTATTGCTTGCTATTTTCTATTGCTTTTGTTATCTAGATTATATTTCTGTTTCCTTTATGGTGATTTGAAAGGCACACTTTTGATGTTTATTCTGTTGATGCTAATTTTGTTCTTTTTAAAAATAAACTTGGTTTGTTTGACTCAAAGTAGCTCTGAAGGTTAATTTCAAAGAAGAGGTCAAAAGAAATCACAAGCAATGGGGCATTGTTGGAATAAGCAGCTGTCCTCTCAAGCAATCTACACTAAAGGGCAAAACTCATTTGATTTTGAAATGTCGATATATTTATGTTAAACAAATAGTGCTTTCTATTAAGGTCAACTGAATGGGCATTTTCTCTACCAACTTGACCATTTGGTTACTTTGAGACTCTAAAAGAACAAGAATAATTATGAAATGGTTAGCTGGACCCCCTGTCTCTATTTTGTACCTACCCTTCTTTGTCTCTGCACATTATGTGTTCCATATGAAGAGTGGAGAAGAGCCAGCCAGTGACCAGCAAGGACAGCATGGTATGGCAGAAATTTCTCTGCCTCATGTTGTTGTTGTTGTTATTGTTGTTGTTGTTGTTCGGTGCCATTGGTTGAGTTGGGCCTGACTCATAGTGACCCTGTGTACAACAGAACGAAACACTCCCTGGCACTGTGCCATGCCCATCACCATGCCAGTGTTTCTCTACTATTAGCAGAGTTTTCAATGGCAGATTGTTTCAAGAGGGGGCTGCCAGATCCTTCTCCCTAGCCTGCAGCACCTGGTATTCCCAGGGAATCTCCCATCCAACAACTAAGCAGACCCAACCCTGCTTCTGAGATCAGGTGGGATTGGATGCCAGGGTGCTATCACTACAGACCTCTGACTCATAGGTCTTAGGTAAATCCCTTTCCTCTTGGCTTCAGTTTCACATCTGAAAGTTTAAGAGTTTGCGTAGCTTCAGCCCTGGCCACCCTATGCAGAATGAAAAGTACAAATCCAGTCTATGTTTGAAAAGAAAAGAAAGAAAAGATTTTCAGCTGATAAAAGATTCCACATCTTGATTCTGGTGGTGGTCACACAAGTGTAAACATGAGAAAATTAATTGAGCTGCACCTTTGAGTGTACTTTATGTACTTGTGTATTTATATCCTGATAAATAGAAAATCCAGAAAACTAAACCAAAAAGAAAAGATAAGAAACAAAAAGACACTGGCAGGATGTTTCAAGGTCATGTTATGAGGTAAGAGGGAATAATGGAAAACCCATAGGAAGTGAATGGTGAGATTGAATACTGATAGTATCCAATATTAGCCTGGTCTCTGGTGCATGTTATTTAACACTGTGAGTCTTTGATTGCTTTCATAAAGGAAAAATTTGTAATGTTTACTTCATGAAGCAGTTAGGAGGATTGAATGAGTTATAAGGCATAGGAAGCACCTGGCAATAGGGGATTATTAATACCTTTTTGTTTTTGTTTTGCTACTTTTGAGACAGGGTCTCCCTGTGTACCAGGCTTCCTGGAACTCACTGTGTAGACAAGGCTGGCCTTGAACTCACAATGATCCTCCTGTCTTAGCCTTTGTAAGTGCTGAGTTTGTAGGCATGGGCCACCATGCCCAGTTTAACATCTACTTTTTAAAAAGGCACAAATGTATGACAGGTTCAGATGACTTAAAGACTTCACATCATGGTTTTGAAATCATCCCCAAATAAATAAATCCCAGAAATCCCAGTTTCAAAGAGACTATGAAGAAAAAGGTAGGCTCATATTGTATTGGTGACATTGTAAATCACTAGTACCTTTTCTGGCAAGCCACCTGGCAATTTATAATAAAAGTCATAAAGTTGATTATCGTTTTTAAGCCATTAATCCCACATTTCAGATAATAACCTAAGGAAATAGCTCAAAAGAGAAACAAAATTTATTTATTTAAAAATGCTTGACTAGGTTATAATAATATAGCTGAAAGATGGCTAATTAAACTGTGTTTCAGCAACACAATGGAATATTGCTCCATTTAAAATGACAGATATATGGACAAAGGAGATATGTGGAGAAGTCAAGCAAAAAATTAGAAAATACTGTGCCCATAGTGAATGCTGGCACATAAAACCTATGTTGGTGCAACAATAAAGGTTGGAAGTAAATTTTGTAAATCTCTGGTTTTATGTGGGGAAGAAGTGATCTATATTTTAATTTTTGTTTTATGATAGTATAATGATTGCTAAATGAGTCAATGAAATGAAAGCAAAAAGAATAAATTATATGTCCTGTGATAGAACAGAATGTTGATGAAAATGAAGTATATAAAATATAGAATAAAAATGTAGATATATAGGTAGACTTACAGAAAAATAGACATTATATTCCATGTAATTTTAGGTTTGCCTCAGCAGCAATGCATTGTGAAAGTAGTTATCACACATGAAAAAATCCTTTTCCCAGAAATAATGTTTAGTTCTGCTAAAACCCCAAAATAGGGAGATGAAAATTCATGAGAGAAGTTGTTCTTCAAGCTAGCAAGTTCCCTGTCAGCTGCACTGTTTCTTCCAACTGCTTTTCCTTCTTTCCTTTCTTTTGTGAAAAAGGGGAAATTTTTCTAGATGATAAGGTGTTTTACAGTTGCCTTATTTAGTTGCTCTTATTTCTTTATGTCTCCCCAAAGGGTCACAAAATCTATCCACTTAGAAGGAGAAAATGATGTGTTCTGAGAGTAAGGAGAGAGCAGCCACTTTAGAGCCCTGGCAGGAATGGAGATAAGTGGAACCTGGCAACTGTAGTCACAATGTTCTAAGTACCTGTGATCGTCCTGGAAGTCCAAAGCTGGATGGGAGCATAGGGCCGGCTGTTGTATCCAGTGGCTCGACCCCAGAAAAATACTCCAAGACATAAACAAATGGATCAGGAGCAGAAAAGTTTATTTAGACTGGCTAGCCGGCTACTTTCAGTCCCGGGAGTGGACTTTCAGAAGGCAGCATCTGACTCATTGGTTAGGGGCTTTATAGGGTTCAGGGCGGGCTGGGATTTAGCTCAGTTGGTAGAGCACTGTGCTACAGTCTCTGAGGTCCTGAGTTCGGTTCCCAGCACCACAAAAATGGGAGAAGGACCTGGCAATCCACTCCCAAGGCAATCCTGAAACAGTCAGCCATTGAAAACCCTATGAGGGTCACTGTGAGTCAGATACTGACTCGATGGCACCTAACAACAACAACAAGGGTTTGGGGCAGAGAAACAGAATTACAGAAGCAGGAACTTTTTTTTATGGTAAAGAGGTGGGGGGTACAAAGTAAATTTCCATTTTCCCAAAGCTCAGCCCATTACAGGAATTCCCGAATTTGACCTTTTACAAGGTTATCTGGTGACACCACCTTTTTCTTAATCCAGCCCTTTGGAGGGCACAGCCATCT
>VMDO01038690.1:0-13205 GCA_007922755.1 Pedetes capensis
AAAAAAAAAAAAAAAAAAAAAAAAAAAAAAAAAAAAAAAAAAAAAAAAAAAAAAAAAAAAAAAAAAAAAAAAAAAAAAAAAAAAAAAAAAAAAAAAAAAAAAAAAAAAAAAAAAAAAAAAAAAAAAAAAAAAAAAAAAAAAAAAAAAAAAAAAAAAAAAAAAAAAAAAAAGCAAGAGTAGAGTCAATAATTCCTGAAAACTTAGATTTCAATCCCAAACTAATCAGAAGCAACAAAGAAGGGCACTACATATTAGTAAAAGGAACAGTCAACCAGGAACCCATAGTGATACTCAATATTTACTTGCCAAACACAGGTGCACCTAGCTTCATAAAACAAATTTTATTGGAGATAAAGGGACATATAGGGCCAGATACAATAATTATGGGAGGTTTCAATACCCACTTTCACCAAGAGACAGATCATTAAACTAAAAAATCAACAGAGAAACAAATGATGGACTTAAATAGCACCACAGACCCACTGGACCTTACAGAATTCTACAGAATATTCCATCTATGAGATACAGAATACACAATTTTCTCACATTGTATGGAACTTTTTCTAAAATAGACCACAACTTAGTCCACAAAAATGGTCTCAACAAATAAAAAAAAAAAAAAAAGAAAATTTTCCTTGTACATTATCAGGTCACAATGGAATAAAAGTAGAACTCAAAATCAAGAAAACTTTCAGAAATGTAACAAATTCATAGCAACTAAATAATATACTGCCACATGATTAAGGGGTCATTGAAGAAGTCAGAGTGGAAATTTAAAAACTTCTGTAATCAAATGAGAGTGAGAACACATCCTACCAGAATTTATGGGATACAGCAAAGGCAGTTCTAAGAGGGAAGTTAATAGCTGTGAGTGCTTTTATCAATAAGCTATGGAAGAACCAATTAAATAACTTAATGACACATCTTAAAAAGCTAACAACAAACCAACACCAAAAGGACTACTCAGACCAGAATTATTAAGATCAAGGCAGAATATCCCAATTAGAATCTAAAAAGACAATTCAAAGAATTAATGAAAGTATACATTAATTCTTCAAAACAATTAATAAAATAAATACCCCATAGCCAATTTGACCCAAAGAAAGAAAAAGGTCCAAATTTAAAAAGGTAGAGATGAGAAAGGGTCCATAACCACAGATATCAATGAAATCCAGAAGATCACCAAGGAATACTTTGAGAAATAGTACTCCCCAAAAAACAAAACTACAGAAGAAATGGATAAGTTCTTTACCACATGTGAATTACCAAAATTAAGCTCAGAGGACACAAAGAGTTTAAACAGACCCATTACATTCACCAAACATATGAATTACCAAAATTAAGCTCAGAGGACACAAAGAGTTTAAACAGACCCATTACATTCACCAAACATATGAATTACCAAAATTAAGCTCAGAGGACATAAACAGTTTAAACAGACCCATTACATTCACCAAAATAGAGACAGTAATGAAAACTCTCCCAACAAAGAAAAGCCTGAGTCACAGCAGAATTCAATCAAACCTTCAAAGAAGAATTGATACTTATTCTCCTCAAATGATTTTTTAAAATAGAAAATGGAAGGACTCTTCCAAACTCATTCTATGAAGCCAGTGTCATCCTGATACCAATACTGGGCAAGTACACTTTAAAGAAAGAGAAATTTAAACCTATTTCCCTGATGAATATTGATGCAAAAATCCTCAATAAAATTCTGGCAAACCAAACTCAGCAGCAAATAAAAACAAGATCATACACCATGGTCAAGTGGGCTTCATTACACAGCTTCAAGACTGGTTCAACATATGAAAATAAATGTAATTCAACATATCAAGAGACTTGCAGACTGAAATAACATGACCATCTGAATTGATACTGAGAAGGCAAATGACAAAGTATAACATCCTTTCATGATAAAAGTCTTGGAAAAGCTAGGCATAATAAGGAAATACCTTAACGTCATAAAGGTCATCTATCAAAAACCTTACAGCCTATATCATATTAAACAGGGAAAAATCAAAACTATTCCTTCTAAGATCAGGGACAAGGTTGTGCACTCTCTCCTCTCTTATTTAATATTGTGATCAAAGTCCTAGCCAGAGGAATCAGGCAAGAGAAAGAAACCAAAGGGATACAGATAGGCAAAGAACAGGTCAGTTATCCTTATGCATAGACAACATGATCCTTTACCTAAACAACCCAAAATATTCCTTTAGGAAACTCTTAGAGCCAATTAAGTCATTCAGCCAAGTTAGTTGTTGTTAGGTGCCGTCGAGTCGGTATCCGACTCATAGTGACCCTAATAGGGTTTCCAGTGGCTGACTGTTCCGGGATTGCCTTGGGAGTGGATTGCCAGGTCCTTCTCCCATTTTTGCAGTGCTGGGAATTGAACTCGGGACCTCAGAGACTGCAGCGCAGCGCTCTACCAACTGAGCTAAATCCCAGCCCATTCAGCCAAGTAGCAGGATACAAAATTAACACTGAAAAATCAGTAGCCTTCCTTTACACCATTAGTGAATGGGAAGAAAGGAAAATTAAGGCAATAAGTTTTTTCCCTAGGGCTGGGATTTAGCTCAGTTGGTAGAGCTCTGCGCTGCATCTCAGAGGTCCCGAGTTCAATTCCCAGCACCGCAAAAATGGGAGAAGGGCCTGGCAATCCACTCCCAAGGCAATCCCGAAAACAGCCATTGAAAACCCTATGAGGGTCGCTATGAGTTGGATACCGACTCGACGGCACCTAACAACAACAACAATTTCTTTCCCAGTAGCCCACCAAAAATTAAATATTTAGGAATCAATATAACCAAAGAACCTGAGGATCTCTATAAGGAAAACTTCAAATCATTAAAGAAAGAAATTGCAGAGGATACTAGAAAGTGGAAGGACCTCCCCTTCTCATGGATTGAGAGAACAAATATTGTAAAAATGGCTATATTACCAAAAGCACTTTACAGATTTAATACAATACCCATTAAAATCCTAGTGATAGACTTTGCACATATAGAAAAAATAATCCTAAAATTCACATGGAAACACAAAAGACCATGTATAATCAAACAGTCTTAAGCTGCAAAAGCATTGCAGGTGAGATCACAATACCTGACTTTAAACTATACTAGAGGACTATAGTAGTAAAATCAGCTTCTCTCTGGCACAAAAATAGGCCTGAAGACCAGTGGAACAAAATTGAGGACTCAGAGATACATCAACACATCTATAGCCCCTGATATTTGACAAAGGAGCTAAGCAGACAAATTGGAGAAAAGATAGCCTCTTCATCATATAGTGATGGGAAAATTGGATACTCATTTACAGAAAATTGGAAATACACCTATATCTCTCAATTTTCACAAGACCCAATTCAAAAAGGATAAGAGCTCTTAATATAAAGATGGAAACCTTAAAACTACTAGAAGAAAAGATAGGAAACATGTTCCAACACAAAGGCATAGGAAAATATTTCCATAACAAGACTCCAATCATCCAGGAAATTACATCAAGAATTGACAGATGGGATTACATGAAATTAAAAGGCTTCTTTACAGCAAAGCAAAAGAAGAGCCCACCAAATGGGGGAAAATCTTTGTATCCTACACATCTGACAGAGAACTAATTTCTAGCTTATACAAAGAAGTTAAGAGAGCAAATCCCAAGATAACAAATCACCCAAAACCTAAGTGGGCAAAAGAAATGAACAGATAGTTCTCAAATGAAAAAGTTTGTAGGGCTAAGAAGCACATGAAAAAATACTGAATATCCCTAGCCATTAGGGAAATGCAAATCAAAACATCACTGAAATTCCACTTAACTCCTGTAAGAATTAACAACCTGCATTATGCAGATGACACAACTCTGCTTGCTGAAAGTGAAGAAGATTTAAAACATTTACTGATGAAGATCAAAGATAGCCTTCAGCATGGGTTGTGACTAAACATCAACAAAATACAAATCCTTACAACTGGGTCAGCATGCAACTTCGTAATAAATGGAGAAAAGATCGAGGTTGTCAAAGATTTTGCTTTGCTTGTTTCTATAATCAACACCCATGGAAGTAGCAGTGAAGAAATCAAAAGATACATTGCTCTGGGAAAAGCTGTGGCAAAAGATCTCTTCAAAGTATTGAAAAGTAAAGATGTCACATTGAAGACAAAGGTGTGCCTGACTCATGCCATGGTATTTTCAGTTGCATCATATGGTTGTGAAAGCTGAATGTTGAAGAAAAGAGACAGGAAAAGAAGTGATGCTTTTGAATTGTGGTGCTGGAGACGTCTATTGAATATACCATGGACTGCCAAAAGAACCTTGTCCTAGAAGAAGGGCAACCAGAGTGCTGCTTGGAAGCAAGGATGGCTAAACTGCATCTTACATATTTCAGACATGTAGTCAGGAGAGACCAATCCATGGAGAAAGACATCATGTTTGGGAGAGTAGCAGGTCAACAAAAAAAAGGAAAACCTTCCACCAGATGGACTGACACAGTGTGTGCAACAATGAGCTTAAACATAAATAAGATCAAGTACCTGGCACAGAATCAGGAAATGTTTCGATCTGCTGTACATAGGGTCGCTATGAGTCAGACTGGACTTGACAGCACTTAACAACAAAAACCTGTAAGAATGGCTAAGATCAACAAAACAAACAATAACAAATGCTGGTTAGGATGCTGAGAACAAGAAATACTTTTACACTGCTGTTAGGACTATAAATTAATTCAACCATTTTGGAAGTCAATATGGACATACCTCACAAAAGTAAGAATAGAGCTGCCGTATGACCCATCTATACCAATCCTGGGAATATACCTAAAGGGAGACAAGTCATCATACAATAGAGACACCTGCATCTTCATATTTAATGCAACACTCTTTACAATCACAAGGATATGGAACCAACCAAGATGTTCATCAACAGAAGAATGGATTTAAAAAAATTGTGGTACATATACACAATGGAGTATTATCGAGAAAAACAGAATAAAAATAATTTGCAGCAAAATGGGCGGAATTGGAGAATAACATCTTAAGCAAATGAACACAGGCTCAAAAAGAGAACTATGCTATGTTCTTACTCATATATGGGAGTTGAATCTTAAAGAAAGAAAAACAACCTATACATATGCAGAAACATAAAAATGAACAATCAGATTTAGCTAAGAAGGGGAAATAAAAGCAGAATAGAAAGAAAAGAACAGGGGACCGGCCAGGGAAACCAAAGCTGTGGAAGGTGGGAAGGGGAGGGGAAATAATGCAAAGGAATAAAGAATAAGAGTATAATCTCAGTGTAAATAATGCAGTTTTATGAGTACATGGGAAAAATAAGTGAACACAATCCATAATTGCATATGAGTTTTACTACATACTAATCAGTGTTCCATAAACTTTGTGGGGTGATGAAAGTGTAACCAAAAACTATGTAAAAGTTGCACAATGGTTACAACAAATGCCTTATTAATCTATACCCCATAAGCATTTATCAGTAAAGGGGAAAAAATTCCAATATTGCTTCACTATGACTCATCCTGAAGTTCTTTTATGCAACTTATGCCAAGAATCCCAGCTTTACCTTGGTAGAGATGTCTGAAGAGAACCCCTTGGGCCACCACGGCTGGTACTGTGGATCACCTGTGTATGATAGAGCAATATTTGAGTAAACAACTCAACTCTAGTTTTCGGATTGCCTGGAAAGAAAACTGAATCACACACGTACACACACATACACACACACACACACACACACACACACACACACACACACACACAAAGTGATTTCTGGGTTTCTGAGAACCTGTAGTTTCTACAGCTCTGCTTTAAAAGTAGATTGAAAACAAAGCATGCTATCTTATCTATGTTAGCAGACAAAGGCAAAACCAACCTTTGGGAATACTAATTAGAAGGCTTGGCTAAAAATAAACTGGACTGTAAACATCTTGAAGGTGAGGTCCATATCTTAGATATGCCTGAGTCTCTAATCTTGCCTAGTCCAGTGCTGGCTTGATATATTAGCCTTCATTTTTGTGCAATAATCCATTACTCAAGTTCAGACTAATATGTATTTACATTTCCTTGTTTTGATCCGCTTCTCGGCCAATGGAATATTTCTCAGGTGAATTGTGGTAATGTTCAATGTCTCAAGAGAAGCAAGAAAAGAAGAATAGGATGTACCTCCCCACATTCCAAGGATATGTGGGAAGATTCTTCTCTTCTATACCCCACCCTGGGGAAAATTGGCTGATTGGTGGGTCAGGTACCTGGCTCTATTATTTACATACATCCTAGAAGGACATGGGTAAAAGAAAAAGAAAATGAATTGTTGCAATTCTGCTCATTTCCCTAAGAACTGAAGAAGATACCACATTAGAGGCAGACTGGTAAAACATCAACATTAATCATAATGGAGCCAATAGACATACCACTGTGGCATCCAATCCCATCAGATCTCAGAAGCTAAGCAGAGTCAGGCCTGGTTAGTACTTGGATGGAAGACCATCTGGGAACACCAGTTGCTGTAGGCTCGGGAGAAGGACCCAGCAACCCACTCCCAAAAAACAATCAGCCAAAACCCCATGAATGTAGAGAAGCATGACAATACTGTTTCGCCTGTTGTATGTAGGGTCACTATGAGTCAGATAATGATTGGACACAGCCTAAGAACAACAACAATAATCATAGTGGGGCTTAAAGTCTGTGAAGGATAAGAAGGACAAGAGTGACTTTAGATGGAGACTCTAGATGTAGAACAAGAGTGACTCATGATGCACACATCTGCAAAAATATCACCATCTAATCCTCCCCTATGTCTAATCCTCCCCTCTGTGTCCAAAACATCACCAAGATTCCAAACCTCCCAGCTGTGTCCTAATCCTCTCCTGTGTGTCTTAATCCTCCCTCATGCCCTAATCCTTTCTCCTGTCCTAATTGTCCCCTCTGTGTCCTACTCATCCTCTCTGTGCCTTATCTTCTCCTGAGTCCTAATTGTCCTGTGTCCTAATGTTCCCCTCTTTGTCCTATTAATCCACTTGGTGTCCAAATCCTCCCTTCTGTATCCTAATCATCCCCTGTGTACAGATCATCAAGTGTCCTAATCCTCCCCTCTGTGTCCTAATGCTCTAATTGTCCCCTCCATATTCTTATTATCCTCTGTTTCCTAATCCTCCCCTCTGTGTTCTAATCATACCCTTGTCCGATTCTTCCTCTCTGTGTCCTAATTGTCTCCTGTGTATCCTAATCTTTCGGAGTCCTAATCCTCCCCTCAGTGTCATAATCCTCCTTGGGTCATAATCCTCCTATGTCTTAATCTTTCCTTTTGTGTCCTAATCATCCTATGTGTCCTAATCCTCCCCTGTGTCCTCATCCTTCCCCGTGTCCTAATCCTTCCCTGTGTCCTCAGCCTCCCCCGTGTCCTCATCCTCCCCTGTGTCCTCATCCTCCCCTGTGTTCTCATCCTCTCCTGTGTCCTCATCCTTCCCTGTGTCTTCATCCTCTCCCCTGTGTCCTCATCCTCCCCAGTGTCCTAATCCTTCCCTGTGTCCTCATCCTCCCCCTGGTCCTCATCCTCCCCTATGTTCTCATCCTCCCCTGTGTTCTCATCCTCCCCGTGTCCTCATCTTCTCCCCTGTGTTCTCATCCCCCCCGTGTCCTCATCCTCTCCCCTGTGTCCTCATCCTCCCCTGTGTCCTCATCCTCCCCTGTGCGTCCTGTCCTCCCCTGTACCATAATCATTGCTTCTGCACCCTAACCTTCCCCCGTGTCCTAATCATTCCCTCTGTCTTAATCATCTCTTACATCCTAATCCTCCCATCTGTATCCTTATCCTCCCAAGTGACCTAATTTTCCACTCTGTGTCTTAATTTTCCCCTAGGTGTCCTGATCTTTCATAGTCCTTATACTCCCCTCTTTGTCATAATCCTCCTCTGTGTCCTAACCTTCCCAGTTTTAATCTTCTTCTCTGTATCCTAACCATCCCCTCTGTGTCCTAATCATCCTGAGTCTTAATCATCTTCTATGTCCTAATCCTCCTCTATGTCCTAATCCTCCTCTATGTCCTAATCCTCCACTTGTATGCTAATCATCCTCTCTGTGTCCTAATCCTCTCCTCTGTATCCTAATCATTCCCTTTGTGTCCTAATTATCATATATGTGTGTGTTGTTGTTGTTAGTTGAATCTATATATCTATATATCTATACGTGTGTGTATACATACATACATACATACATCTCAGTGGAGAGTCTCCTGATCCTTCCTCCTCTCCAGGAAGGAAGATTGATACATGATGTACATGATGGTAGATTTATCTAATTTGTATGTTTCCCAACCACAATGTCATGGTGGTTGCAGGACCAAGGCACCCCAGAGGAATGCCAAGTGTTTTGTATCAATGTAGCAATCACCAAGTCCAGGGAGGAGGAGTCATCTGCACAACACCAATGAATAAGGGTGAACACAGAAAATCTTCCCCATTCATCCATGGTATGCCTGGGTATTCTCAAATGCTCTTCAGATAACTTTCTGTAGCAACCAGACTTACCCATTTTCTTGAGGTTGATGAAGGTTGAATGTGTTCAGCACCCATGAAATGATTGTCACAATGATCAATATATATTTTTTCAACCAAGAATTGAGGTTTGTCTTATTAGAATATACCACGTTGTTTACCAGATTTGAACTTAATAATGAGTAAGAAGAAGAGAACAAATTTTGGATTCTATGACATTTTCCACTTTTCTATGATTTATACATATGGTAACAAGCATCTGGATCCAAAACACATATTCACTTTGGCAAGAGGACTAGATGTCACTGTTAAGCAGTGGATTCTCTCTTCCTAGATAGCTTTGGAGTTATGAAGCATGAGTGAGAGAAAAAGTTGCCCAAGAGCATTATATAATTCCATTCCTCTTCCTTGTTTTGCTAAGATTCGTAGCACAGGGAACTTTGTTAACTGTTTTTCTTTAATAACAGGAATAAAGTGTTTCTTCCATCAAAGCCGACCTCAAGAGAATTTCTGGGTTCAGGTCTCATGATACAAGGGCAGAATATTCCTGACAGAATCATCCCAGGCCTCCCTGTGAGCTGAGCAATGACATACAAAAGATACACTGATGAGATGCTCTCTCAGGAAAAGAAAGAGTTGCAGTTTTCTAATGTACAACTCCAGGCTGAAGTATCTGCTAAGAACAGTGGGTAGTAGGAGTGGTGGCAGGAACCAAGATACTATTCTAAGCATTCAGGGTCCACACAGTGGTGCCCCTTGAACTCTAGGAGAACCTAGAAATCTCTGGGATTCTAGTATATTCTCCCCTCCCACCCCAGGAATATTCTTCTGCTAATCTGAGCTCTAATTTTCTTTCTTGTAAGAGCTATGCCACATGGCTATTTTATGTATTAAACATTCTTTAAATTATAGAAGTAATACAGGCACAAAATTTAAAAAGTAAAATTTTTACCATCCATTTTATGGCTGTAATATCTTCTCACATTGCTTTCTTTTGCTCACTTCATAATTCTTATTTTCAACTTGTTTATCTGTTCTTTTCTTTCCTCTCTCTCTCTCTCTCTCTCTCTCTCTCTTTCTCTCGATACTTGTGGGTTAAACTCAGGACCACATGCATACCTTGCAAGCACTCTACCACTGAGCTGTATCTTTGGTTCATTTTTTTCTTTTTATTTTGAGACAGGGTCTTGCTAAGTTATTCAGGCTTCCTCTGGCCTCAAACTTGTGATCCTCTTGCCTCCTCCTTCCAAGTCAAGGAGATGTTTCTCTTTCCTATTTGCTTGCTTGTTTTGGTCTGCCTTTTCTATTAGATGTTTTCCTCCTGTTGCCTGATAATCTTTGGTGGTCAGTTTATGTTGAACAGTTAGACATAAGAAGGTTAAGTGTGTGCACAAGTCGTGATGATTAGACAGCTTCATGGAGGTATTATTATTATTGGTTGGTCATTTCACTGGGGGATATATAGAAGGAATTTCTATCTTTAGCCATTTTTCTTTTGGACTATTGGCTTCCTCAGTGATCATTTCTCTGATTTTTACTGTCATCAAGTAAAGCTAAATCTTGGACAACCCCAATGTTTTCTCCATTTATCATGAAGTTGCGTATTGACCCAGTTGTAAGGATTTTTGTTTTCTTGATGTTGAGGCTTAATCCATACTGAAGGTACTATTCTTTGATCTTTATCAGTAAATGTTTCAAATCCTTTTCACTTTCAGAAAGCAGACTTGTGTCATGTGTATCATACAGGTTGTTAATTAATCTCCCTCCAATCCTGATGCCATGTTCTTCTTCATAAAGTTCACATTCTCAGATTACTTGCTTAGCATAGATATTGAAGAGGTGCAGTGAAAGGAGACAGCCCTGATGCACACCTTTCCTGATTCTAAACCAGGCAGCATTTTCTTTGTTTCCTTGTTCTATTCAAACAATTGCCTCTTGGTCCATGTACAGATTCCTCCTGAGTACAATTAAATGTTTTAATATTCCCATTCTTTGCAATGTTATCCATAATCTGTTGTAATCCACGAAGTCAAATACCTTTGCATAGTCAATAAAATGTAGACATTTTTCTGGTAGTCTCTGCTTTTGGCCAATATAGATCTGACGTCAGCAATGATGACCCTGGTTCAATACCCTCTTTTCAATCTGATTTTCCAGTAGTTCCTTGTCTATATACTGCTGCAGTTACTTTTGAATGATCTTTAGCCAAATTTTAGTTGCATGAGATTTTGGAAAGTGATGTCATTATTGATGCCTTCTTCAAAGACAAATCCAAAGGATCATGATGGATTGGAATGCCTTTGAGCTTGTACCCAAGGAGAGAAGGAGAGAATCAATCTCTCTCTCTCTCTCTCTCTCTCTCTCTGACTCATTTGCCCATCAAATCTACTTCCTCTTAAATGCCAGCTGAATTATTTATTTTCTTCTTTTATCTGTATCCCTTAATTTGCTGCTTCATTTGTTCTTGCTTAATACTAGTTATCCTTGATGATTGTTTCTTTATTAGCTATTGTGTGAGGTGTTTGTTGATATTGTAGTTTAGATGAGGTTAGAGGAGAAGGGAAACAATTTTATCATTAGAACTCACTGACTTTTAGATCTAGTGCCACTGTGCAGGGGGATTCCCAGGCTTCGAGGGTCTCATGGGACTATTTCATTTGTATATACTAGGACCATCCTAAAAGATCTGTCCAATGTACCACCCACAATGGATTTGGCCTTTAAATAGCTTTTCATTGACTTGAAAAGAGTTGATTCTTACCTACTTTTGTGAATGAATGGAAACCCGTATCATTTTCCTGTCTCTGTACCCTCTTTCCATGCAGCCCACACTGTTCTTTGCTGTATGTAAAAAAGAAACAAAGGAATGGAAGGAAGGAAGGAGGAGGGAAAGAGAAATAAAAGAGAAGGAGAGTGATATAATAGATCATATGTTGGCTTCTATGATGGTCTTTCATTCTTAACTACCCTGTATAAGTTATACTCTTTCACACAAAGGAAACAAAGAAATAAAAGGTGGGTGGTATCACACCCCCACCACCCACACTGCCTTATGATTACATTACAAAATCACTTCCTTTTGTTTTAATGAGACATTTGTGGATATAAGGGGAATTTAAAAAGGAACACATGCTCATGATTGAAAGTTCATATAGAACCAAAAAATATAAAAAGGGAGAAAAAAAGACTACCACATCCAGAGCTAGCAACTATAAAACTTTATTGTGTTTATTATTGAAGGATTGATTTAATATTCATTAAATATTTATTATTTTAGCTCTTGCAAATACACAGGTGAAGAAACAAGTTCCTTGCTCTTGTGAAAATATATCTTCTTTCCTCAGCAGGTCCTTCATCCCCAACTCTAACAGCCTCCTTGTTTTGTGTTTAGTACACCTTGGCTACTGTGGAGTGTTAATGTCAGGCTATCTGAGATGTTTCCTGTCATTCTGTTTCCTGCAGAATGTGTTTACTAGCCTGTGTTACCTGATTATTTCTGTCTCTTTACAAAGCTTTCCTTGCTTTCTCATTCAATGTGATGGTCATTCTGCTTTGAAGTGGGAAAAGTCTGCAATGTAGTTGATGTAAACTTTTGTCCTGCTGAATTTTTGACCACCCACTACATCTTTTTGGGGATATACAAAGATTTATGTCAGCAATCATGGCTGAAAAACATATAGGTTTTGATTTTTTTTTTTTTTTTTTTTTGGATTTTTTTTTTAAGCCAGCAAATTCCTGGGCTGGTCCTTAGGTTACTGGAAGTAACTGTTGGCTGGGTCCCATTCCTACTACATACACTCTTAACCTGCTCATTTATTTATGCATTTATTTTTTTATGTCACAAAATTTTACACACACTAGTCACTGTACTGGACACTAGAGTTGTAAAGATAAGAAACAGTAGGAAAAACTCTGTGTCAAGTAGAGGAGAGAAGTTAAATGAGTGATTGCAGTGCAGAGTGCTAAATGCTCTTGTACAGGCAAGAGAGCCAAAGGATAGTCACCTGGCCAAAACAAGTAGCCCAAATAAGTCTTTCTACAGGAAGAGGTGTCTACTCTATCTTGAAGCTTGAATGGAGAAGCAAAAGAGTGTGGTGCTTGCCTGGCATGCACAAGGTTGAATTTCCCAGGACTGGGTGGAAAGAAAAACAAAACAAAACAAAACAAATAAACAAAACAGATGCAGAAGAAAAGTGGGATAGCAAATCAAGAAGAAACAGCATGTTCAAATACCAAGGACCACTAGCTGTTGTTGTTGTTAGGTGCCGTTGAGTGGAGTCCAACTCATAGCAACCCTATATACAGCAGATCGAAACACTTCCCAATTCTGTGCCAGGCAAACGATCTTATTTATGTTTAAGCCCATTGTTGCAGACACGGTGTCAATCCATCTGGTGAAGGGATTTCCTCTTTTGTGTTGACCTGCCACTCTCCCAAACATGATGTCCTTCTCCAGGGATTGTTCTCTCCTGACTACATGTCCGAAATATGTAAGACACAGTCTGGCCATTCTTGCTTCCACAGAGCACTCCGGTTGCACTTCTTCTAAGACAGATGTGTTGGTTCTTTGGCCGTCCATGGTATATGCAATAGATATCTCCAGCACCACAATTCAAAAGCATCAATTCTTTTTCTGTCTCTCTTGTTCAATGTCCGGCTTTCACAACCATATGATGCCACTGAAAATACCATGGCATGAGTCAGACGCACATTT
>VMDO01038691.1:0-13856 GCA_007922755.1 Pedetes capensis
AAAGACGCATTGCTCTAGGAAAAGCTGTGGCAAAAGATCTCTTTAGAGTATTGAAAAGCAAAGATGTCACATTGAAGATGAAGGTGCGTCTGACTCATGCCATGGTATTTTCAGTGGCATCATATGGTTGTGAAAGCTGGACATTGAACAAGAGAGACAGAAAAAGAATTGATGCTTTTGAATTGTGGTGCTGGAGACGCCTATTGAATATACCATGGACTGCCAAAAGAACCAACAGATCTGTTCTAGAAGAAGTACAACCAGAGTGCTCCTTGGAAGCAAAAATGGCCAAACTGCGTCTTACATATTTCAGACATGTAGTCAGGAGAGAACAATCCCTGGAGAAGGACATCATGTTTGGAAGAGTGGCAGGTCAATGCAAAAGAGGAAAACCCTCCACCAGGTGGATTGACACAGTGTCTGCAACAATGGGCTTAAACATAAGTAAGATTGCTTGCCTAGCACAGAATCGGCAAGTGTTTCGATCTGCTGTACATAGGGTAGCTATGAGTCGGACTCGACTCGACCGCACCTAACAACAACAACACCCTTTTGTTTTCTTTTTCCCTTTTTTTGTGGCACTGGGGGGCTGAACCCAGGGATCTGCATGTACTTTACAAGTGCTCTACCGCTGAGCTCACCCCTATTCCGTTTTATATTTTTAGAGAAGTCTTGCTAAACTACACAGACTGCCTCTGGCCTGGAACTTGCAATCTGCCTGCCTCCACCTCCCATGTCTCTGGGATTACAGGCTTGAGCCACCATGCCCAGTTTACATTCTTGTTTTCTGAGAAAACTGACACCCAGACAAGCTTGAGTCTGCTGAGGTCACCCAGCCAATAAGCATCTGATCACTTTTGGGTGGGTGACCCTTAATATCTAACCCACTTAGTAGTCTCTGCTCTGTAAGGTAGATACTATTATCACCCATTTTACAGATGAAGAAACTGAGGCAGAGGGAGATTAGGTGACTTGTCCACTGAAGACAGAGCCGAGAGTCTGACCCTGGCCATTTGGCTACTCTTCAGCACTTCCTTCTTTTGGATCCTTCATGAGCCACCCCAGGTCCCCAGAGGACTGGCAGTCAGGGACTGGTCCCCTGCCTGTCCTGTACAGAGGGGACCCTATGACTCCCTTGTCTGGCTTTCTGCAGTGGGCATCACCAAGGCTCATTCGTTTGCGAAGGGCCACAGGTTGAGACGTTGGGCGTCCCTCTCACGGATGCCACGCCGACAGGTCTCAGCATCCAAAAGACGGCAACCAGTGTCACCACACAGCCTGACAACAGAGCTTATCCGAAAGGCTTCATGTGTGGGGGTGCCGTGGGTGGCTTTTTTTCCTCACAAAAATTCGTTATCTTGTGACTGACACAATTATTTTCCAGTTTGCATTTTATGTAAAAAGGATGGGCTTATAGGATTTGAGCATTTAAAATGCACTTCAGTGTGTGACCTTCATTTTACATTTTTGCGTTTTCTTTTTAATGCTGAGACCTCCCCTGAACATGGAGAGGCCCTGACTCTCACACTCCCCTGAATCCTCTCCCAATTGTTCTTTACGGAAAATAAAGATGCGATTCCGCTCTCCGTTGAAGGACCGGCTGCAGCTTGGGTGACTTCATCTGTCCAGATTTCATATGCCCGGCTCTCAGGAAATTCCCAGGGCTTCCGTGGGGCCCTTCTTCCACCCTGCTGTAATTGTTTTTCAGTGGATATAATTGCTTTGTGGCCTCGCCTTGTTCCGTGGGGATGGAATTACGAAAGGAGGTAGTTTCAGCTGCTCAGCTGCCTTGAAATCTTGTGTGTGGCCAAGGCAGCAGCTCGGGGCCTCCTGTGCTTGCCAAGCTGGGAGGTTCTACCTGCCCGGCCACTGCCCTGTGTAACCCACACCACGTATGCCTTTTCTGCTTATTTGTCCTCAGCCCATCGCATTTACTAAACACTCCCATGTGCTTGGCCTCCACAGGCCGAAGTCTCATCAGAGATACAACTGGAGGGAGAACCGCCACAGTGACAGCGGCTTGTTGCCTCTTGTCTGAGATCTGAGGCCTGTGGCACTCACACAGGTTTTCACAAGCTGCCCTCCAATCCTCTCCCACAGCTTCACCTTGCACTCTCCAGACACAAGGCATCCTACATCCAAACCCTCCCAATTCTAACTCATCCCTGAAGCCTCGCACTGTTTATTTTGGTTAGGGTCTCTTTTTGGAGTGTCTTTCTCCATCTGGAAAACTCCTATTCGTCCTTTGAAACCCAGCTCAAAAGCTTATAAACAATAGCTCAGACTTACTGAATGTCACATCCCAGGGGTTGTTCTGAGCCCCTCACTTGTATTAACTCAGTGGTTCTCAGAGTGTGGCATCCAGTCTACCCGCACTAGCATCATCCAGCAGCTTGCTAAAAAAGGCAAATTCTAGAGGCTCACATTGGACCCACTCTCAACCTGAACCAGAATGGGGGGGCAGCAATCTCTGTCTAAACAAGTCATCCAGTTGAGTCCAACTCACACCCATATTTGAGAACCACCATTAACTTGATCTCAAAAACAACCCTATGAAGGATACACAGCAATATTATGCTCATTTTTACAGCTGAGTTCATCGAAACACAGAGAGGTTAAGTAACTTACCCAAAACCACACTGCTAGGCCTAAGCCACGGTCTTATCTTTCTATTCAATATGTTCCTCTCTTGGAAGTTTATTTTCTCCACGAGGCAACACCTCTGTACTCCAAAGTGTTCACTTTGCTGTATTGCCCCACAAATTGCATCTAATCTCCCTTCTCACCTTGCATTATATTGTGAATATAGTACGTCTCTGCTTTGCCTGAGACCAATGACAGCCTCCAGGCCAGGGATGCTGCGAGTAATTCTCTTTTACCCAGTGACCGATCTGGGGGTAGATGGCTGATGAAATTTGCTCCTAATGAATGAAAGAATGAAACAATCACCAGGCTTTATAAACGCTGCGCTGCAATTGAATCAGTTTGAAACTTTTTCAGTTTTCCCTAAGGAGCAAGGGTGGACGGATTCACCAGGCTCATTTCACTACCTTCTGGTTGTGAAGGAGTTTTTGTGAGGAGGATTGGTTTGGGCTGTGCTTTTATTACATGCAGAGTTAGACTGACCACTGTAATTCATTTTAATACCTATTGGCCATACTAAGTGTTTATTATGTGTAAAATACTGTGAAAACTCAGAGGCCAATCTACTTGGCTTTTTGCTAAAATTGATTAACGTGGCAGCTCCAATTCCCCTGTTTTTTTTTTTAACTTGTGAAAAATGTACCCCAAGCCGCCTCCTTTCAGATTGCATTTCTGTAATTTTTCCAAATCTGTCGAAGATCCTACTCTGAAGCATGCTTTTCCTATGAATGAATCCTGTCTCAGGAAGTGAAATAGGATTAGTATGCACGGCAATCTTGTGCGGAAGAAATGATATACTGACTTGCTCGGGAGTTTCTGCAAGAAAAAAAAATAGAACTGGGGAAGGGCTGGGGATGTGATCTGAAGCCAAGATGGCTGAACTTCTCTATTTGACTTTACCTCTTCCATAATCCTTGGGGCAGCCTCTGTTTACTTAACTTTCTTCAAAGGAGGAAACTGAAGCTCAAGAAATTATCCTTCACAAGGTCAAAGAGCTGGTCAGCGGCAAGTTTGAAGGTTTGAATCTGGCCCCGCCGCCTCCCAAGGCTACAGTGGTTGCTAAGCAATTTCCTTAACTTCTTGAGTGGGGATAATGGGAGAGGTGAATTCATGGGGGGCTTCAGTCCCTCAATTCTACAGGTCAGGACCAATCCTTTGACTTCTTTTGTATCAAGTCTCCCTTGCCAGCAACCCCGTTCAGCCCGGGCCACCAGTTTGGGCGAGATGTGTGAATAAACAAATACCATTCCAGAGCCCTCATCCCTCTCAGGGCCCAGTGACACGGTGACCAGGTCCCCTGAGGACTTAATCTCATAATGGTGGCACTGGGCCTTTGGCTTACTGATTAATTTAGTGCTAAAGAAACATTTTCAGGCAGAGTAAAGCACTTCACAATACAGCTGTTCTTTGACTTACAATAGAGTTGCATCCTGAGAAACACTTCTGAACTGGAAATTATTGTAAGTTGAAAGTGCATTTACCACACTTGCTGAACGCGCCACCTGAGCAGCACGGGCCACTGTAGATCCTCAGTAGTTCACCCTCAAGGTCTCGTGGCTGCCTGAGAGCGGTGGCTCGCTGCCGCTGTCCAGCACTGTGAGAGTGATACTGTATGTCACTAGGTCAGAAAAGTTCAAAATTCAAATTCTGAAAAACGGTTTCTACTGAGTGGGTGTTGTCTTCACCCCATTGGAAGGTCAAAAAAATCATAAATTTAACCTTCTTAAATGGGGCACTGTCTTTGATGCATAAGTGATTGTACTTTACAACCACCTTCTGAAATTCTTGGAGCTTTATTTCAAAGACCAAATACAGGATGCAATTCCCTGAAAATCCCCATAATGAATCTCACACTACTGTATGCAATTTTACTTTATTTTAATTCATTAGTTAATTAATTTTTTGCCTTATGGGGGTTTGAACCTAGAGCCTTACACATGCATTGTGTACACTGGGATGCATCCCTAGCCCATTTTTAATTTTTTATTTGGGGCAAGGTCTTATTAAGGTATGCAGGCTGCCTCTGGCCTTGAATTCTGTATCCTCCTTCCTCTGCCTCCCAAGTATCTGGGATTACAGGTGCGTACCACCATACCAAACTTGTAAGCAATTAAATAAAATCACCCTACATCTCAAAATGGGGCTGGGATTTAGCTCAGTTGGTAGAGCGCTGCTCTGCAGTCTCTGAGGTCCCGAGTTCAATTTCCAGCACCCCTAAAAATGGGAGAAGGACATGGCAATTCACTCCCAAGGCAATCCCAAAATAGCCACTGAAAACCCTATGAGGGTCACTATGAGTCGGATACCGGCTCGACGGCACCTAACAAAAACAACATCTCAAAAATATGTAAATTATTGCTATATTAATCAAAATTGTCTTTGTAAAATGTTTAAGAAGATGGAAGTATCAACAATCCTGATTTGATCATTGCACACTGTATATATGAATTGGATTATTATGCTGTACCCCCAAAATAGGTATAATTAAAATATTTTAAAAAAGAGCTATTGCCTTCATGGGCTTTGTTTCTTCTCCCTGACTCAGTTCTGCAAACCTCTTGCTCTGAGGAGCTTCACAGAGGAATGCCCAGACTTCAGGGGCTAGCGCTGATGACAGAGAAGCCAGAGTGGCATGGCAATTCAGCCAAAAGGCAGCGAATCCTCTCCAGTGCCAGAAGGTAGTCGCTCTCATTACCCGAATGCAAGAGGAGTGATGGACACCTGTATCCTGAAACTGCAGTAAAAGCCCTGACTGCCCAATGCAGCAGAAAGGGAAAGCTTTATATTGTCCCTGTGTATGAAAGTTTTATTTTGCATAAAATTCAATATATTTTATTTCTTGCCAAGATGGAAACAACTGTAAAGACATTTAGGGTATCTTTTGCCTTTATAAACTGAGTTGTTTACGAAGATTTTCTTCTTTTCTCTTTCTTTCTTTCTTTCTTTCTTTCTTTCTTTCTTTCTTTCTTTTAACTATTTCTAAGAAATATATTTCCAAGATGTGACAATTGGAGCAACTAGAGAATTGATAAAAATATTATTCAGACTGATGTGAGGTAAACGAGTGTGAACATTTGAGCATAAATTTTATGTCAGAAGAAGCTACAAATTTTCTTCTTATATTAAGTGACGTTCATTTAAACTTAAGTGCATCACTCATAGGTGACTAAGTATATAAGGCCCAAGATTCTCAGTGATTCTGCTTTCTGAATGATGTTAAAGAAGCATTTCCTCCTAAACTCAGGGGCCCCTGACACACAGAACTGTGAGTTTAACATGTGCATTTGGGTATGTGCAGTCTCTGAGGTCCCGAGTTCAATTCCCAGCACTGCAAAAATGGGAGAAGGACCTGGCAATCCACTCCCAAGGCAATCCCGAAACAGTCAGCCATTGAAAACCATATGAGGGTCGCTATGAGTCGGATACCGACTCAGTGGCACCTAACAACAACAATTTGGGTATGATGAAGTTTGGTGAAGGAGATAGGCTAAATTTTCTTCCTTTTTTCCTTTCTTATTTACTTCTTATTTCTCTTTAAAAATAATACATATTTTCAAGTTTCCCACAGAAGCTATGTCCTAAGACTGAAGACACTCTATGACTCAGCCAATCTACTCTTACACATATCAGATAAATGAATATATATGCTGACAAAAAGATGCACAAAAGTACTTGTGGTGTCTTTTTTTAAAATAATAACCTCAAGCTGGAAACAACTCTAATGTTCTTCAATAATAAAACAGATAAATTATCTGTGCTACATTTGTACAATGGAATATCATGCTAGCATGAAAAAGATCAAACTACTGATATCCAGACAATATGAATGTATCTCAAACATAATATTATGTGAAAGAAGCTAGACCCAAAAGGACACATTCTAGATAATTCAATTTGTATGAACTGCAAAAACAGGGAGCACTACTCATCTATGGTAATACAAATCAGAATCACAATTGCCTTTGGAGAAATGGTATTGACTGTGAAGAAGCAAAAGGAAGCTTTTGGGAATTGGAAATGTTCTAGACCTTGACCTGCCTATGGTACATGAACATTTTCATGGAAAAAAATATATCAAGTTGTACACTGAAGATTTGTGCACTTTACTACAGATGAATATACAACAACAAAATATCAAACAAACAAACAGGCAAACCCAGAAAGTTGTGGCAAGAAACCCTACCTACGGATGCTTTATCAACAAGTTTGGATCTGTAATAATTCTAGCATTTCCTTGCCCAAGGGAAATGAAGTACAAAAGGGTAATTGTCTAACCCTGATGTTAGAAGCTTTATTTTCCCTTTCAATTTTTGCTTCATTCTGGGGGGTATATAGAACAGATATTTATCATCTCCGGCGTCAAATGTGAGTTAATTAGTCTGAGGTCACACTGCAAATAAATGTCACAGTTGGAGTTACATCCCAGATATGTGAGCTCTGAAGTGGATGCTTTTTCCATATTGTTGTTGTTGTTAGGTGCTCTTGAGTTGGTATCTGAGTCATAGCGACCCTCATAGGGTTTTCAATGGCTGACTGTTATTGCCTTGGGAGTGGATTGCCAGGCCCTTCTCCCATTTTTGTGGTGCTGGGAATTGAACTCGGGTCCTCAGAGACTGCAGTGCAGCGCTCTACCAACTGAGCTAAATCCCAGACCATATACCTTGCTGCTATTCTGAGGCAAACTTTATTTGCAAACAAAGGTGAAAAGGGGAAGGGCAACTCTTCATCCAAACACTGCCACCATCAACAACAAATTGTAGACTATGGATCACCTCAGGACACACTGGCTTTTCTTGTCTGGGTCTCCAGGAAGGCTCCATCTACAAAATCACTCACTGAGATTTCAGGGGCTTACGGAATTGCCCTCTACTCAGGGCACCTCAACCCAGACTTGGCAGGTAAAATGCAGGATGCCCAGTTGCATTTTAATTCCAGATCAACTACTGATACATTTTAAAATATGACTCTGCCCAGCATGCTGCATGAAAGACACTTATGCTGTAAAGTTATTCACAGGTTATCTGAGATCCAATTTTAACTGGGCATCTGGTATTTTTATTTGCTAAATTTGTCAACCTTATTCATTGCTGTTCTATCTTTTTCATGGTATCTGCAAGTCTTAGAGACTTTCATTCCACAATCAGAAATTAGATTTAACTGCAAAAATCTATACACACACACACAAACAAAACCTTGAGGGCAGCTTTGGTGAGTCATAGGATTCCAGGTAGAGAAAGGGACCTTGTAGGGAAGTTTTGCCACCTAAAAATCTTGTGCTGTTCATTTCTTGTTAAAAGATCTTTCCACTCAGGAATAGAGCAGGAATAGAGGAACCCTCTTAGCTTTGTAAATGAATTTATGACAGTATTTCTTCACATTTCTGGTGTATTTGTCCACAATGTACAAGGCAGGGAAGAGAAGGAGGGGTTAAACATTGGGTGCCTGTTATGCCTTTACAATGTTGTTGCTATAGCCATTTCCATTTGGCAATTTGACAAGGAAAATGAAGACTCCTCAAAATTGCCAGCTGCTAAAACAGCACTAGCAATACTTTGAATTATCAATTTTTTTTCAGGGGAAGGGATGGGGGAACTGGGGATAGAGGCAGATTGCTTATTCATATTCTCCAGACAGCTTCTTCTATAAATAATGGATTTGTGTTAAAGTATTTGGATAACTCTGAGATGCCTTTACAGGAGCAGGGCAATTGCTCAAGGCATTAATAACTCATGTGTGAACTATGAAAATCTCTGAAAATGTCCTATTTAAATTCAAGAATTGAATCCACCTGCTCAGGTATTGGATTTGCCACTGACGCAATGACGGCTTTCTGCTTCACCTGCAAGACTCCCCGGACTAGGTCCCTTCCTTCTGCTAACTTTATGCTTGTTCTCTCGGGAGCTGGGTAGTTAAAATGTAAATGCAGCAGTACTTCAAGATAAAACATACACAACCTGTAGACTGCATGGGAGGCCACAGCGAGCAAAGTGATTTCCCTGCTCGCATGTTATTAAAACAAAATTAAGATGCAGAGATACTGGATTGCCCTCCTATCTGGGTAATGATTCTAAATCACGGCTCTGAGCATGGGTTCAGCTGGCGACGGGAGGTCTGCGCTGATGGCTGGAGTGCTGCTGTTGTCAATGACAGGGATGGGATGCTGGCAGTGCTCCATTTCTGAGCTGGAGTCCTCCTTCAAATGCCCTTGGGGTAAGCTATGGCTCCCGAGAGCTGGAGCCCACAGGCATGTCTGCCATTGCAGTGGGGCCATGAGGCCCCACGTTAACAAGCCATGCAGCCTTAGAAGGTCTGCCATTCCACCCCGTTTCCCAACTTTTTGACAGATGATTACAGAGCACCTACTGTATTTGAGCCCTCTTCTAGGCACTAGGGGCACAGCGGTGAACAAGGCAGCGAGCATTCTTGTAGTCAAGGAGCAGTCTCTCTTGTTCCAGAGAAGAGGACCAATGACAAATCAGCAACAAGTACACAAGTTCTTGTCTTCTTTCTCCAGTGTTTTCCAGCACCACGCTCCCACCTGGCCAATTTCTTCATGTCTTCGTACTTACCCAAAGTTCACCCTCCTTTCATTCCACCATTTGTTTTAGACATCACAGGACAGAAGGAGGGAAAGAAGTCTCAAAAGAGAAACTGTAAACTACAAATGCTTGCCATTTCCCACCTTCAATATTCATGAAAACGCCATATTGCCTGCATATTGTGTATATTGCTATATATGTGCATCGGTTATAATAGTTTTTGCCAGCTTTTTGAGGGCCAAGAACTTCTACTTTCTTCCATTCACTTTTATGTCTAAATGCCAAGTGTACAGCAAAATTCTCAGTATTCAACAAAGAGAAAGAGAAAAGCTGAGGACAGGAGCATGTTTTACCTCCATCCCAGCCTTTTTGAATAGTGAGCTTCATCCGCCCCCTGCCAAGCTATACGGTGTTCACACCTTAAAACTTCACAGTCTGCACGATTTCATTTCTGCAGTTTTTCAAAGCTTGTTTGCCTTGATTACCCTGATCTACATCCATTTGGATTGTATGAGGTTGTAAGTCCTGGGAGTTGGAACTTTGGAATTCGTTTTGGAAAGGCTGCAGCTGGAGCCAAATGCTTTGCAAGATAAGGAGAAATAGTGAGTAGAAATTCAAGATGAAAGAGTTCATGCCCTTCTTGACAAAAGGGTTTGATTTGTGCTAGTCCAAGGCCTTCTTAAAATCACTGCAGACGAAAGAACACAATGCACAGCCCAGCGGGAATCTGGACTAAAAGGTAAATGAAAAGAAAGTGTCTGAATATGAAAGCATGTAATCACGAAGATTCTAACTATGAAAAGTACAGAGTGTGGGCATATAAAAGCAAACACAGGAAAGGGGGGTGCAATGCTAGGAAAATTTAGGGGGATTAAAATGCCTTGATAGCGTTAACATTTTGTGGTACTGAGCAAAGTTCAGGGGCAATTAGCATTTTCCTTATATCAAATGGAAGATGAGCCCCTTGCACTCATTTGTCATCAATTCTACTCCACACAGAGAATAAGAAGCAACATCACTGACCCTATCTGTGTACCAGGCCTCTTAGCCATGCCCCATTGTTAAGCATTTCAACCAATTTATAAAGTAAATTCTATTATTACTATTATATTATTCCATTTCCCATTATTATAACAAAATATCAGAGGCTGAGTAACATATAAGGAAAGAGGTTTCTTTAGCTCATGGTTTTGGAGGCTGAAGGTCCAAGATTAGGTCATCCTCTGGGTTCAGCTTCAGGTGACACCACCTTTGGCTGTGTTACATCATGGCAGAGGGCTTCATGGCAGAGGGAAAGAGCATATGGCAAGATAGGAAGCTAGAGGGTGATTCAGAGGTCAGGCTTACTGTTATAACAACTCACTGTCTTAAGAACTAACACGAAACTACCTCCATCTCTCCTGAGGGTAATCCCCCTAAGTGACCTGACCACCTTCACCAGGCCCTACTACCTCAACAGTGTCACACTGAGGACCAAGCCTTTGATAGGAACCCTTGGGGGACAAAGCACATCCAAACCATAGCAATTACCATTTCCATTTTATAAATGACAAACCAAGAAGTCAGGCAGATTAGGTCACAATGTGACAATCATAATTCAAACCAAGGCCATGTTAGTCCCAAACCCTGCTCTTCACTCTTTTGTCACACAGCATAGTGTTGGGACAAGTATCTTGTCTCTGGGACAACAAATACTTAGGAAGACCCTGAGTTTCCTCCTTCTTTCCCCAGCTCAAGTCTAAGTATCTCGAGCACCGATGGTGTACTTCATTTTTGGAGAGGACAATCCACATCTTCACTAGGACCCCACTCTCCCCTGCTCTCTCTTTGACATCTCTTCCTTGACAGTCAGTATAACAGAACTTTAAATGAAATAAGTCTTTGAACTATTTTACATTCAAATGACTATGTTTGTGTTGCAACTTTAAAGCACATAGAAGCATCCCTTTTTTTGTGCTAAGGGACGACCTGCTCCAGATTACTTCCTAATAGGTGTTTTTACGAGGTGACAGTCATTTGATATTCATCCAAGGACTTGGTTTCATGCTTAGCTAAGGTCTGAGGAGAGAATTCTTGACATGAAAAATGGACTGTTCTTAACTATAACTAAACACTTTACCCTGGTGTCCAAATACACCTCGTTTATCACACATACATCTCAATTGCTCTTTGTGGGGTAAAGGACTGTACAAGTTTGGACTCTTAATTGCACAGTTCAGCCTGAAGCCAGAGGAACAGAATAGATCATCTCTGAAATTCCCTCAGATTGATAATTCTCTGCCCTCTTTGGTATGTCATCCTGATCTCTCCTGGAATTTTAAGAATTAAGTAAGTAGCAAGTGAAAGATTTTTGAGACAGTGCTAAGGATTCACAGAATGAAGAAGAAATGAGGATTATTCAGTTACCAAGTACATAAGCATGATACATCTAAATTACTGCACTGGATCTGCATTTGTCACTTCTATTGTTGTTGGGTGCCACTGAGTCATGTCCTACTCATAGTAACCCTTATAGGGTTTTCATTGGCTGATTGTTTCAGGATTGCCTCAGGAGTGGATTGCCACATCCTTCTCCCATTTTTGTGGTGTTGGGAATCGAACCCAGGACCTCAGAGACTGCAGGATGGCACTCTACTAACTGAGCTAAAATCCCAGCCCCATCACTTCTATTAGTGATTAAGATAGTATCATAGAGTCTTGTCTTGGAGCATTCTAGTCCTTTGTATTAGAAAGCAGAAGTTAACGTTGAGATTCTCTACTTTTCTATGTGGTTGCCTTGTAAACATCCCTATCTATAATACATATAATTATTGAAGTATGGGATTCACAGATATCTAAATGCTTGTTCCTATATTAAGCAATCCACTTGATCAGATTTAACTGGATTATTTGCAAATGTGCATGATAAAATGTTAAATGAAAACTTTCTCAATTAATAAGGTAATTGGAATTGGCTGCATATACTGAGTGGGAGAAACCCATAAATAAATACTCAAAATACTAAAACCTTGGAAGTTAAACTTGATAAGGCATACCTTCTCACCAAACTATGGCATTTCAAAAAATTACATGAATTTACCTAATACCCAATAGTGTTTTTAATTTTGAATGTGATCTTGGGCTAAGTTAATTATTTTTCTGAGACAATGTAATGGTTTATCTAGCTTTGATACAATTAACTTCCCATCAGGTGCCCAATCACTCACAATGGAGTGCCAAGTGCACACATCCATTTTCACTACTCTTTTCGTGGAAGCTTAGTCGGCAATACCCTGACTCTATTCCCACATGGCCAGAAAATTGCTTCCACAGACAATGACTGAGAAAGTCTGAGAACTAAACTGGGATTATCAGGATTGACTGCTCCTATTCTCAGAATCCTTGCTTGTTCCTGGTCAATTTACCAACAGAACACCATACTTTAAGTGAATTATTCAAATTTGTATGTGAGAATAAAATTCTAGATATCTTTTTCCCCCTAGGAGCAATAGATACATAATTAAATGTAATGGTCTAGAGAATAAATCTTTCCCTTTATTTCACTTTATGTGAATAACTGTACTAATAACAAAAACCCTACTAGTAGTTACTACTGATTATTTGCTGTATGTCCTGCACTGTTCTAAACACATTTCCTGTACTAACTCAATTAATCCCCGCATCAACCTATGTGCAGAGCCACAGGATTTGCTGACAGATTGTATGTAAGTATTGGAGTTCAGAAAATGATACCCTTAAGATGACTACTACTATTATTATTACTATTTTCAATCTTTAGATGGGGAAATTGAGCTACAGAGAGAGCTTACATAAGGTTATGTAACTATAAAGGATTCTCCAGCGATTCTGCTCTTAAATTCAATGTCACAGGGCCTCAACCGTGGCAGGAATACAAAGGACTCATACTTAACCAGAGGTTTGGCTGAGTTCACAAGAGCACAGTATTGATGTTCAACTTTTCCTTCGAATTTAACTGTCCCTTCACTTCTCTTCCCTAAGTACACAATTGTTTCTGATTACAATAGTAATCATGTCAATTTTTAGAAGCTTTAAAAATTACTGTTCAACTTAGAAAGTATGGGAGACCAAAAAAAAAAAAAAGGAAAATCACTCATAATCCTCTCACTATACTTTTCAAGCCTTGGACAGATAAATAAATAGATTGACAGATAGATAGAAATAGATATATATGTAAATATACTTGTAGATATACATATGTAAATAGGTATAGAGAGATTTAGATATGAATAAGCTCCTTGACAGCAGTATCTTTGTCTACTTTATTTCAAGTTCTTAGGACAATGTTTGGCATAAGAAGGGGGCTTAATAATATTTTTTCTATTTTATTAGTATTTTAATTGTATGTGTTTACAAGGTACAGAGTGATAATTCTGTACATATACACAGTGTGCAATTATCAAAATAGGGTTGTTGACATTTTCATCTCCCCAAACAACATACAAAACCTTTTTGACTAATATATATCCACAATGGTGAATATTTTATGAGGTAGAGTATGATTTTTTAAATTACATACATTGTAATGAGATTCATTAGGGGATTTTCTTAGAGTTACAGCCTGTATTTTGCATTTGTTCTCCCTCATTGCTCCACTATGTTGTCCTTATCCCTTCTGCCTTTCCCCCTCCTCCCTCATGTTGGGTTCACTTTTAT
>VMDO01038692.1:0-13310 GCA_007922755.1 Pedetes capensis
CCACTGTGCCAGGCGTAATTGTGTTAACTTCAACAAAGATTGTTCAGTGGCTCCTAAATGCCTAGCACCATGTCACATGTCTTTCTGAATATGGCAATAATAAGGATAACATAAAATGAGGGAGGGAAAGGGAAATGGAAAAGGGAGAGAGAAATGTGTGTTTACATAAGAAAGCTGAGCTTTAGGCCTTTTTCTCTAGGTACATCAATAAATCTAGAAAATTGCAGAAAATTCTGCTGTGAGTTCATCAGTAACTAGAAGATGATTATTATGGGTTCATGGTCAAGGGCAGGTTGGTAGAGAATAAGGACAAAGGAAGTGAAATCACACAGAACAATGTTGGAGCATTGCTTTTATCACAATAATTCTGTTATCATGATTGCAAAAAACAAATCCAATGACATTTGCTAACAGGAAGGTAAAGGGATCCTCTATCATATATTACAAAGACTTAGATTGGCTCCAATGTAAGGGTTGGTGCAAGGCTCTTCACATGTCACTCTGAAATTATCACATTGGCATTTCCTAGCAAAGTCCTCACAGAAGATTGAGAGGAAGAATAAAGATACCTGGGACATAGACCCATTAAGGTGGGCATGAAGGATTCACACTTGGAGGGTCCATGTGAAGAAGCAGCTGAAAGAACAATCAATGGTGGCAAAGCTAGAGGCAGGAACAAGGGAATGTCATTTCCTAGGACATTCTGCCTAGCATTATTACAAATCCTTTCTCTGCCAGAAATACCAATAGAAAATATGTGCATTTCACAGCAATTCTTTTTCTCATACATATAAAATTATGAAAATGGTTTGACCAGATGGTTACATTTACCCACAGGATAGACGAGAGCGAGAAATGGCTGACCAGTTTTTGCCTTTGAAGGAGAATGCGCTAACAAAAATATCATCCTGTATATACACCAAAAAAGACAGTGGTAGCAATTCAGCTCCCAATCATTATTGCAGGGAAAAGAAATTCTACTATATTTTTTCCTATTTAGTCTTACATTAAATGTAAAATGTAAAAATTGTTTCTGTCTGCTCTTTTTTAACACACCAAAGAGAGTCAACAGGTCATTCTCATATGAGGCCAAGCTCCTATTTGGGATGGCACAGCTAGACCGGCCATTATCTGAAAACTGCTCTGGGAGGTACATCACAGCCAGCAAGATCCCAGACTGTGCGGTCAGGTTCCATGACTCCTAGATGAATAATACTGTCATCCCCTAGCTGAATGACACCAGGCAAAGTACTTGAGCTATTGGAAACTCAGTTTCCTCATATGTAAAGTGGATTGTTGTTGTTAGGTGCCGTTGAGTCATGTCCGACTCACAGTGAGTTTCGTAGGGTTTTCAATGGCTGATTGTGTTGGAATTGCCTCAGAAGTGGATTGCCATGTCCTTCTGTTTTTTGTGGTGCTGGGACTTGAACCTGGGACCTCAGAGACGCAGAGCAATGCTCTACCAACTGAACTAAATCCCAGCATGGAGATAGTATTAGAACATATCAATTAGGAGGGCTGTCGTAAGGCTACTGGGAGACAATGTGAAAGTATTTAGCCTGACACTTAACTGATTCTAAGTAAATATCAATTATTATTAGATTTTAATTGTTATATGTCAGTCTCCGGTAGAAGCTTGACAAATCAGGGAAACACAATACAACTTATTTCCAAAGTTCTTTTCCATTTCTACTCATCTCAGAACATTTATAAACTTCAAATACAAAGAATCATAAAACCAGGGATACCTAATGAGTAAGGTGGCCCAGCCATCTGCTGTTAAAGCCAAGACCTCTAAGGATCAATGGAAAGCAACAAGCTTGGGTGCTCCAGGATGAGAATTATTCTCTCTTCCCTTCCATTCAAGCTATTCTGTTCTGACTCAGACTGTCCCAGATAAAATAATAAAAATTTACGTTACTGTTATGATTTATGTTATAAAATAGAGTAACACTCTATTAATTCATCTTCAATATTTCTTTTAACATATTCTTGATTGACATATAGTAATTGTACATTTTTATAGGGTACAATATCCAACCACCCTGTGACAATCTCTTACAGAACTGACAGTGGTCCAATCTCTTTAGTCTCCTTCCTCATCCTTCCTTATCGTCTCCTACGTAGTCATTGTACAGGACCTGAGAAGCTTGTCATCTGAGGTTTGGTGCAAGGCTCTCTTCACATGTTGCTCTGAAATTATCACTATCATTTTTGGTTCTCATGTCTTCCCATTTTTGTGCATATCCATCCTTCCAACACCCTGCTTACTGATGAAATTTTCACCCTCTTTAACATTAGGATACTGCTTTTGCTGAACCATCTGATCTACATACTAAGTGACAATGGGGTGGGAAATGCCATGAGGAAACTGTTTAGGGTCAAGGGGAGTTTAGGGGAGAAGTGACACCTAGGGAACCTCAACCCATCCAAGATATTGGGAGATTTCCCATTTTGTAGCCTCTAACTCAAGCTTTGTATCTTCAGTTTGATGCTTATAATGATAACTGTTCCCCTGGCACCTTTTGAAATGATAGTCCCACATATTTTTTCAATCCTTCATTCATTAGGTACTTACTTAGTGTCTGCAATGAGTGAGGCCCAGGGAATAAAAGGCCAATAAAAGTGAGATGTAAGTCACAATCCAGGAGGCTCTTAGAGTGATTTTTTATGAACACATTCAGGAAATCTGTGAGAGGCTCCTGGAAGTTCTAAGTACCTCTCTATATAATAGATGTATACATATAACACATAATTCATTGTGTTGCTGACATATGCTCTATGAAATTCATTCTCTTCTTTGTTGTGATATTCAAGCTGCTTTACCTTTATCTCTTCACTCCATGCTCTCAGTAGGTAAAAGAAAAAATAAATAATGCGGAAAGGTTAAGGAACTTGCCCAACATCACACAATAAATCCAGAGCACAGTGGGGTTTAGAATTCAGGTTCCCAAGCATGCTTTCAGGGTTTTCCTCACCCCAGGACCCCTTGACAAAGAGTGAGAGAATGGAAGCTGGGCAGGAAGTTTTGAAGGATAAGGAGTGATGAAGACTTGGGGCTTTGTGGAGGAAAGCCTTTGGGAACATGTCAGCAGTTTTCCAGCAGCACTGAAGAAGAACAGGGATTGGTACCCTGTTGTCATAAAACATAAGTTTTTAGTTATCGTCCAGGACCTTGTTATTGAATTTAATAACTAAAATATTCCTAGTAGTTTGTATCTACATTCTTTTTCTCTGTACCTTTCTTTGCCTAGCAATGGTAGAAGAGATTCTGTTGACAGATACCCTTGTCAGCGTGTGGTGTTACTTCTTAAAGGTTTTTCCAATCATAGGGCATACATGTCCAAGAAAGTAAAGAATGGAAGGGGTAAACATAAAGGCATCTAAGAAGGCTAGATGAATGACTGTTGCAAGGGGCATGATACATGGAACCAGGCACTGTCTTGGGTAAGGACCTTGCCATACTACTGGCTGTGTCCAAGGACAGCATTTGTTACCAGCCTTCTACCTGGGTGGATGCTACTTCATAGTGCTCCTCCTCATAATGCACCCATACACCTGAAGTCCAGTGGGAGGACTCTACACAACTATTAGGCCAGAGGAGGAGGAGCATCAACTTTACTTAGGCATGTTTCTGAGCTGAGCAAACCTGAGATTCTTAAGCTAGTTAAGAGGTTGGAGGGGCAGCACCACATTACAGAGTAAATGAAAGTAAAACACTGATAATCACATCTATCCTATCCTTTTCATGACATTCTGATGAACAAAAGTGTTACTAGATAAGAAAACCCTTTGCAAAATTTAACTCACAAATAAGAGAAGCACAGTGCTTGTTATTAACAACTTTTAGCCATAGGCTGACTCTGGGATATGTTGTGGGGTCCTGAGAAAGCTTCCTGATTCCAAATTACATCTCCCCAAATATGCTATCTTTACTAGATTGAATAAGACATATGGGAAAGGGTCATTTTCTGTTTTATTGCCCCTCCTCTTTGACATTCTTTATCTCTAAACCTCATTATGTACAATGTCCAGCTCAAATGTGCTAGACTCCTCTGGGATAAAGGATGAAATGAAGTAACTTTGAACACTGGGTATATTTTATGACATGATTTCCACCTTTTCCTGCCCTTTTAATAATTTTTATGAGCTGTTATTATCTTTTCTTTAAAATGAAAAGTTTGATCTGTATAAACTCTGAAACAGCCACACCAGAAAAGAAAAAATTGATAGCTTGCCTAGAGTTTCCTTGTTACAGTTCCTTTATACACTTTTTGTGTAGTATATGACCACTGGGTGGAGGAGAGAGACAAATACAAATGTCATCCTAGAACCAGGTGACATGTGAAAGCATGCTGAAGACTGAGCCTTGCCTTATAGGGCATCATTTAGGACTGGGATTTTGAAAAAGTTGTAGGAGGAAGAGCACCACTGAGTGCTTGGAAGAAGGCAGTTTGGGTAGGTAGATAATGTGAAAATTTTAGAAGAGGTTTTGATTCACCCTTTGAGAAAATGACACATAAGCCCAAGGTAAAGGATAACTTCATTGGTTTGCAAGCTGTATCTCGCTTCAAATGCACAGGATAATTAACTGTGCTTCTTGGGTGTCTTGCCAAAACTGAGGCGCTTTGAATGCTTCCCATGGATTAGTTTTCCACGAATTAATTGTTAAGGAGAAAAATTCAAATTCGGTCTGTGATCCATTTTAGATGTTCAATTTCCTAGGCCTGTTATTTCCTCTGCAACCTAAACAGTTTTGGCTATATTTAAATTTTCAAACATCTTAGCATTTTGGCAACCTGGCAAAGTTTTAATATCCATGGGCTAAATATAGAGAACATTTCCACAGATGGCAAATTATAAGGAAGCAAGAATTATGAAAGCTTCATACATGATCCATGAATTTTAAAAAGTTCTGCAAAACTTGGGGACTTCAAAAATGGTAATAACAATGTTAACAAAGTACTAAAAATTAAAACAAAAAGAAAATGACGTGATTTAACACACTAAGGATGATGGCAGAATTCAGATTTGGAGCAAGCACTACTTTTTTTAAGGAAAATGTTTTCACAAACTTTTGATTTTTATAAAGGTAAGATTCTAAATCTCTCTGCAAAGGAGAAGTTGAGACAAAGAAGAATTAAGCTGTTCTCAGTAATATGTAATAAATGCATATTAGAAATAAATAAAAATAAATATGCATGTTAGCAATAAATAATATAAATAAATAGGCAACTGTCAAGGGAAGTAAACTTTTAATGATATTAACTGAGTTTTGCTTGCTTCAATGGGCTGGAGGCAGACAAAAAAGACACTTGGGGCACTGGATAGGAGAAGAGACCTGAAAGATGGGAAGGAGACTGGATGGGAGAAAATCTGGAGACTCTGCTTGGTGGCAGCCCAGTGGGTCCCTGCCATGTGATTGGCTGATGGGTGTGGGGAGCATCAGTATCTGATACTAAAATTTAGGATTTCCTTTTTATTATTATATTTCCTTTATGGTATCTTCAGGTCATATAATTCAGTCAAGAGTCTGAAGGGAAGGAAGGGAGAACTGGGCTGGCACAGAGAACTGTTGGTGGGGTTGCTGGTTGCCTATGGTCAGGGAATGGAGACATGGATGATCATGATGATAGCGTCGATAGCTGTAACAGTGACAGTAAATACTTAACATACCAATTACTGCATAACAGGTATTGTTCTAAGTGTTTTATGCATATAGTCTCACTTTACCTTCATAAGGACCTCCTTTTAGAGGTGAGGAAAGGGAGGCACCAAAGGTTACAAATTAAATAATTTGCTGAAAGGGGAAAACCAGGAGCAGAAGATGGAATGGGAGAGAATCCCTGTGGGCAGCCAAGATTGATTAAGTGTTGAGTTATTTGGATAATAATGTAAAATGAGATTCTGGAAGGCTGGAAAACCTGGAACCATTGGTGCTACATTTGTGACAGACTTTGTTTACCTCTCTGTTCTTTTACATCTTGGCTGTGGGCCACACTCAGTAGACCTGGTGGCCTCTGAGACAGAGTCTCAGAGAACTAGAATATTTAATTCACTTGTCCAGTGCCATCTTCTTCCAGTTTGGGAGGTGGAGGGGGCTGGGTTGCTTTCAAGAATAGCCTCTCCAGCTCAGACACTCAGGGAAGACACCTTCAAGTTATTCTATGTTTCAGGGCAGAAAGGGCAATGGGGTTAAGGTGTTTGCAGTCTGGTTGGGTCATATATTTAGTGACTTCACCCAAGAGGCAAGACCTTGGGTGATAGAGCTGGGATCATTTGAGAGGCAGAGCAGTAATTTCTTCTCCTTCTTCCTGCCTCTTGACTCCTGGGAGTCAACAAGGCAAGGAGCAGGATATAGACCCAGTCATAGGTAAGTATGGTGCTGTGGTGGTTGCAACATGCAGCATGTTGGGGACAGTCCTTATAGATAGAGTCCAGAATTACAATTCATATTTCAGAAATTTTCAATCCTTCAGACTTTTATTTTTTTCTGGAGAAAATTTCTAAGCAAGAGAATAAAACTGTACCTTATTCAAAGTCTTTTAACTTGGCTACACAAGTAAGTTTCCCTTTACTGTTCATATCTTTTCTGTCAAACTCAAATTTCCTCGTTTCTTACATTAAAAGCAGTGCATTAACCTGTTTGACTCTTTGTAATGACTTTGACTTTACTTTTTTCTCTGCTGAATTTTTTTTCAGTGCTAGGGGTTTGAACCCAGGCCCTTGAGCATGCTAGGCAAGCCCTCCCCCAGTGAGCTGCAACCAAGGCCTCTTTTTAATTTGTTTTTTAAATCTTGAGACAGGGTCTCTTTAAGTTGCACAGTCTGCCCTTGGCCATGAACTCATGATCCTCCTTCCTCAGCTTCTCATGCTGCTGGGATTATAGGTGTGTGTTACAGTGCCCAGATTCTCTGCTGAATTTTGATTGTTTCCAAAGTATATTTTGTGCTTCATATAAGAGTTTAAATTGAGAAAAGAGACAAATAATAACAAGTGACAGCTTACTTTCTTTTCCCTAGGGGTTTCTAGGATTTACAGTTGGTTAATATATTTTCTTGTCCGATTTTCTCAACACTCTTCAGAGGCAGGTAAACTAAGTTTTGGCATCTTATTTTACAAATTAAGAAACTGAGGTCAAGCTGACTGAATGGAGTTGAGATTTCCATGGTTTGATGTTTATTTCAGAATATCAGGGTCCAAGAGCTCTGAAAATATGCCTTTGGATCCAGGCACTGAATGTTCCCATCCTGTGTGGTGTGTCCTCTAACCATTTGGAGTTGTTAGTAACTTGCTTTTATTTGATTTATTCATTTGACCTCTGCCAGTCCTCTTTAATTTCAAAAGAATACAAGAAGGCAGATGATGCAAAGTTTTCTCTAGCTTGTCTATAAATAGCTTTTTTTTAAAAAAAACATATTTTCATCTACCTTATCTGTAAGGATTAATGGGTTTATTTGGCAATTCCATAGCAATTTCTTCTAAGATATGGGACATTATGTAAAGTAATTCTGTTGGTTTTCTTGGCTGTTGATGCTCAAGATTATGGCTAGGGGCTGGCAGCATCAGCACTGGTCAGTGTATATGAGACTTTTGAACCCCAATCAACAACTTTGGATGTCAGGGATTGGAGTTTAGTGATAGAGAAGGCATATCAGAACTTTAAATAAAAGAAATGCAAGCTTATGTCAGCTAGGATGGGGCAGAGAATGTGGTAGAACTTAGGGAGATGGATGACAAGGTCTAAAGAGTGATCAGCCTGGAGCCATATGGTAGTGTCAGTGGCAAGGGACACAGGTGAGAATTGAGCATGATTGTGCGGCATGAGACAGTACAAGGTGCTCAGGGAGCTGACTTTAGCTTTTGTATTGGATTTAGGGTGGTTTTCTGTTCTTCACAGCCAGGTTGAGGTGGGGATTCTCCTCATGCTCATTCAATTAGTTGGGCAAATTTCTGTCCTAGCAGTGAGCACTATGTGCTTTGTAAGACTGAGGATTTCATTCTGGTGTTTCTCCAGCAGGTATATTGGGACGTAATAGATGGTGAATAAGTATAACTAAATGAATGGAGGATCCAAGACTCTATAAAAATTTCTCTCTATTTGTTTTTTCTCTCCAGTTCTGTTCATCTGGAAGCTTGTATTGCAGTAGACATATTGTAGTCTCCTGGTTGTATTGCAACCCTGAACAACTGTAACTTTTGGTTAGGGTTTCAAGAGAACTTTACGTAAATTGGGAAGGTTTCACTCATCTAACCAAGACTGAATATTAAAGATTACTCTGTGGTTGGTTGTAGAAAAAAAGTTCAGACTTACAGACAGGAGAGAAAGGGAAAATTTACGTTAAAGGGATAGTGGGAAGAGAGGCATTACCTGCAAATAATGGACCTAGCCATGTGTGCTTCTGAATCTTGTTCGTCATTTGTATTCATTATAATTAACCAGTAAATATAAGTGTTTCCATGAGTTCTGTGAACCATTAAAGCAAATTAACAAACCTGAGGTGGTTTGTGGGAATCTTTAGTTTGTAGTCACGTCAGGCAAAAATGTAGGTAACCTGGGAATACATTCTTTGTTCTTGGTGTCTGAAGTTGGGCCAGTCTTGTGGGACAGAGGGCTTAACCTGTGGATTCTGTGTTAACTCTGGGCAATTAGTGTCAGAAATGAAGTTGAACACACAGTGCTTGTGAAGAATTAAGAGTATTGCTTGTTGTGGAAAGAACACAGCGTGGGTATCAGAAGTTTTGTGAGTAGTTGTTATTGTTGTTGTTAGGTGCCATTGAGTTGTGTTGGACTCATAGAGACTCTCACAGGGTTTTTGATGGTTGATTGTTCTGGGATTGTTTCAGGAGTGGATTGCCACATCCTTCTGTTTCTGTGGTGCTGGGGACCAAACATGATTCTTAGAGAGCACAGAATGACACTCGATCAACTAAGGTAAACCTCAGCTCGTTTTGTGAGTAGTGGAACACTTTTATTCTTTCAGGTCAAATTCTCTTTTACTACTTTCTAGTTTTGGGGACAGAGGCAAAATTTCTGATAATTGACAGTTAATTTCATCATCTATGTTGTGTTGTTGTTGTTAGGTGTTGTCGAGTCAGTATCTGACTCATAGCGACCCTCATAGGGTTTTCAATGGCTGACTGTTTTGGGATTGCTTTGGGAGTGGATTGCCAGGCCCTTATCCCATTTTTGCGGTGCTGGGAATTGAAGTTGGGACCTCAGAGACTGCATCATCTATGAGGGGAGAAAATAAACCTATTTTCAGTTTCATTCCAATAAGGAAATAATATGCTGCATAATAAAGTTCTGAGTTATGGACTTAAATGGACCAATTAGGTGGATACAAAATTTTCTCCACCATTTCAAATAGCTGCTTTGGCAAGAAACCTCAAGATTGGCATTAGAGAAACTGAAATTGGGAAGCATTGATCATCCACTAAGTTACATTTTATCATTAATGATTTCCATAGCAGAGAATATATTGGATAGTAAGAACATAGCGATCTGTTCAACATTAGTAGTGTTCAAACAAATGCGTGTTAAAACAAGAATAAGATGAAATTTAGAAAAAAAAAACAACCTGATATCCATTACTGGGTAGAGTGAAATAAATAAGTAATCTATATTTTGGTGATACTGTCTAAATTGGGAATGCCGTTTTGGCAAGATGACTGAAAAATCTTTACAATACCTTCACCCCTTTGCTTAATTAATACATTTGGAATTATCATAGGGTCCCAGAGGTAACTTAATTCATGGTGAGATTCTTCATGATATTATAGACAATCACTCACTTTTAGATATATCTACTTGGTGAAATTATATGTAATCATTACAAACCATGCTTATAAAAATTCCATAATGGTATGAGAAAGTATTTAAATTATAATATTAATCAGGATAATATATTATATACATGGCATGATTTACAAGATACAAATGAGCAGTGAAAAACATTTATATATGGAAGGAAGAATGGGAGAATAATACACTAGGAAGTTGGTAGCTTTCTTTTTTGAATGGCAGAACTAAATACATTTTCTTTTTCCTTTAAATGTTTCCTAAATTCTGTTAGCCTGCAGCAGTACCGCTGTGGTGCCTGATCCTGTCAGATCTCAGAAGCTAAGCAGGGTTGGGCCTGGTTAGTATTTGGGTAAGAGACTGACTGGAAACACCAGGTGCTGTAGACTTGGAAGAAGGACCCGGCAACCCACTCCCAAAAAACAATCAGCTATTATAAACCCTATGAATAGCAGAGAAGCACTAATAATACTGTTTTACCTGTTGTACGTAGAGTCGCTATGCAGACACTGACTCAACTGCACCTAACAACAACAACAACAACAACAACAACAACAATAACAGCAACAACAACAACAAATTCTGTCCAATAATCATAGGTAGTTATCTTTGTAGTTACTTTTTTTCCTTTTGCCTGAGAGGTTCTGCTGATATACACCTTTGCAAAAACCAGAGCTAGCAACTTCTCCTTCTCTTTTGTTCCTTTTGTCCTCATTGTAGGCTGAGTAATCCGGCTTCTGTGAGGAAACATTGTGGTGTAGGAGAACATTCAGGCTGGGGAGTCTGTGTTTGTGACTTAGACCAGTTACTTAATCTTTGTAGGTCAAAATTTTAGCGTTGGGGAACCAAAGATGTTTGTATAACATTATTGCAAAAATCTCTTTGCTTGACAGATTTTTAGGAAAGAATTGAAAGTAATGGTTCAAGAGGTCCCTTGTAGCCTATAAATAGTTGAGATATAAACAGATGAAGTCCCTTACCTAGTTTTTCCTTTTTTAACCCAGGTCACTTAGATTGTGGTAGATTTCCAAGTCAGAGAAGATAATATCAAACTGCAGTTTCTCACTGCATTTTTATCCATGTGGAAACTTTCTTTAATCCTACCTAGATATTTAATTAATTCATACATCATGCAAAGTAGAGGAAAGAAGACCAGTGATGTAGAAGGATGGATCAGATGATCTTCTAAGAGTCCTGTTCGTTCTATCAGGCTTTCATATCAGAATACAATAAAAACCCTTATAAGAAGCTATCAACTCCTTAGATCCAGTTTTTGAAACTTTCCTATAATTTCTGGTTTTAGTTTTCACTCATTCAGTGATCATTTCATTGGACACTGCTCTAGGACTAGCAATATAGATATGAAACACACAGAATTCCTGCTTTCAAGATACTCTAAGTGTAAGGTAGGAAGGTGCAAGGTGACAGGTATAGTGCATAAAGACCTAGGAGGAGGACCCAAAAGCCCACTCCTGAAACAATCAGCCCTCAGAAACTCTATGAATAATAGCAGAGAAGCACTGTCAGACATGGTACCAGGCATTGTAGTGTAGTAGTGTTTCATTTTGTTGTACATACGGTTGCTACAAATTGGACCTAATTCCGCAGAACCTAACAATAACAACATAAAGACCTAGGGTGTGATGCAATCTGAGTGCTATAGGAATACAGTAGAAAGTCATAAAATGTACCCTGGGGTAGGGGAAGCCATAACATTCTTTATGGAGATGATTGATATCTGAGCCTAGCTGTGAAAGATGTATAAGAGTAAGCCACTTGAATTGGGAAAAATTGTGTAAGGCCAGGGAATAAGATGAGAAAAGCAATGAGTTCCAAGTGTGCATGGTATGATCAGGGAGTTCAGAGTGACTTAGCATGGCTACTGCACATAGCAGTGGACAGGGATGAAGAACAGTATGGATGGGTCAATAGCATCCTTGTAATGAGACTGAAATATTTAGGTTTTTTCCTGATGGCAAAGAGAGAGTTTGAGTGATGTTATATTGGGTAATGACATGACTCTTACAGGTATCACTTGGGCTGCCTTTGGATGATTAAGAGTGTTTTGGTGAGATATGAGGTAGAAGAGACCAGCTATGATGTTGTTGGAACACCAGTTTATTTTGCTAATTGACCTAAATTTTGTGCTGAGAAAGGTGGGTAAGGCATGATCAGTGCACAAAAAATGTTTTTTGATTGTTTTGGAATAAATAGGGGAACAACTAGGTGGCTGAATGAATGTTAGGGAACAAGATTTGATAAGATGTGGTGACCAATTTTGGAATTATGAGATGGACTAGTAAAAGGAGAAGTCAAGGATGACTTCTATGCTTTTTGTGGGTGATGGAGGAAATATAGAAAGAGGAGCAAGTTGGAATGGGGTGAGATGAGGAGTTCAGTATTGAGCAGATGTTCATTTCCACTGAGAAGAGCAGTTAGGAGTTGAAGTCTCGCTCTAGAAAAAGCAATCACAGAAAATATTTAGGAAAATCATTCTCTATGAGTGTGTCTGTGAGTGGGACTCGAACTCCATGGCACCTAACAACATCATCATAACTGGTTATTTTTAATGAAAAATATAATTAAAAATAATTTTGTCCTTCCTTCCTTCTTTCCTCCCTCCCTTCCTCCCTCCCTCCCTCCCTCCCTCCCTTCCTCCTTCCCTTCCTCCTTCCCTTCCTCTTCCTTTCCTTTCCTTTCCCTCTCTTTCCCTCCCTCCCTCCCTCTCTCTCTCTCTCTCTCTCTCTCTCTCTTTCTTTCTTTCTTTCTTTCTTTCTTTCTTTCTTTCTTTCTTTCTTTCTTTCTCTCTTTCTCTTTCTCTCTTTCTTTCTTTCTCTTAGAGATTGAACCCAGGGCCTTGTGCCTACTTTGCAAAAATGCTCTACCACTGAACTGCATCCCCAGTCCCCCCCTTTTTTATTTTGAGACAAGGTCTTGTTAAGTCGTGCAGACTCTTCTGGCTTCAATGTGCACACTGCTTCTGGCCTCAAACCTGTGATCCTCCTACCTCCGTTTTCTGAGTTGCTGGGATTACACACATGTGCCACCATGCCTGGCTCAAATTTGTTATTTTTAGTGACAAAATAATTCTATGCATTTACAGGGTGTGAAATGATTTTCTTTCCATTTCTGAATCATTTGGATTTCTTTTATGAGGAGTCAGGCTCGGGGTCAATCCTGGGGACTTGCACATGATAAGCAAGTGCTCTAACTCCTGAGCTACATCCTCAGTCCCCTGTTCAAAAATTTTTTGGATTAACATGTAATAATTGCACATATTAGTCAGGTGTGGTACAAATTTCCACACAGGCATACAGCATGCACTGGTCAGAGAAGGATACTTAGCATTTCCCTCTCCTTATCATTTATTTATGTTTGAAACCTCTGAGCTTGTGGCTTCTATATCCTCATAAAATGTATCACAGGCTATCACAAACTGTAGTCACCATACTGTGACTGGAAAAACATTATACACACCTCAAAGATATTTTCATTCTGAAAAAAAAAA
>VMDO01038693.1:0-13316 GCA_007922755.1 Pedetes capensis
GAGCTTTCCTTTTTCCTGCTGGGTGAGAAGGATGCTACAAGTGGAAGCTTCTTTTCTATGTCATCACATCCATGCCTTCACTATAGGAAGGATAGTGGTTTGAAGTACACTCCTCCTCATGCTTCTGTGGGAAATCAATGTGACTCATTATGGAGCAAAACCTAGATGAATATTTTAGGATATCTTAAGAAAATATTTTTATAAAATTCCATTTTAAAATGAAGAACTAATTTAAAATTAGACCATATTGAATTTTTTTTGGATGGCAGTGTGCTTTCCAAAAAAACAAGGATACATATCTAAGGCTTGTTTCTAAAGTACTACTGTTTAAGCTACTCATTCTTTTGAGATGAGCATAGACTTTTCTATCATTAACCTTTATAATCCACTAACACCATTCTTATTTTCCTTAAGAAAGTATTAAATAGCATCTCATTATTGCATTTGGTGCATACTTTTGTGTGAAAGTTTTTTAACCTTTGTTATATCAAAAAAGACTTGTGTGATAACATAGCCTTCACACATACACCAAAGTATGAAATAACCAGTGTTGCTCAAATAAATATTTATCAATGATACTTATTTGCTAAAAATCATCACAGAGATACAAAAAGTTATTGAAACTTAATTTGATAAATTTGGTACTGTTGTTAGGTGCCATCAGATAGTGTCTAACTCATAGACTAGATATTGACTAAGACTAAACTCAGATAATGAAACATAAAAATAAATAAATAAATGAGTTAATCAATTTAAAAAGAGCATATCTGGAAGAATAATTTTGGAGATAAAGCTTTACCAGTACAAGATGACAAATCTCAGAGTTTATTTGTTGTTTTCTGTAATTTACTACATATTAATATTTTTCTACTTCAATCAGGTGAATCACATGAAAATCTAACTACCAAGTATCCTTCTACTATATTCATATCTAATAATACCAATAATATTAATAGTTGTGATACTTATTGACCCAAGACCATGTAGCAGGCATGTGAAGGGCTCTATATGCATGCTTCAACAGAAACCATCACAAAAATTCTAAGAGATAAATTTCATCCTCATTGTTTTGTAGTTGACAAAACTAAGGCTTAGACTGGTTAATTTGTCTAAGGTCATATTATTGATAAGTACTGGAGCAGAAATTTCAATCTACCCTTTGGTTATAATCTCTATAAGTATTATTTGTCTACTAAAGCACAGAAAATAAATTGCTAACTCTTTATGGATTTTTTGTTTTGTTTTGACAAATCTGGTATATTAATTTTTTCTATTCTTGCAAATAAACAATTTGTGACCATTAGAAAAATAGCAAAAATAAAAAACAGATTGAAATATGAACAATACACACCTTTCTCCAATAGGAAGAATGTCTGAGTTTGGGAGTATTCATTAAAGAAAAACAAATAAAAACCCAAATTTTCTTTTTTATACTTTGGAAGTTTTATTGTTTAGTTACTAAATAGATATAAGATTTTGAGAATTTAAAAACAAATAGCAAATCCATTAGTGTTTTTGTCCATGATACAGGCAAATAACTCATGGATTAAAAAGAGGGAAGGTAACTAAAGTGCATAGCAATTCTATAGATCTTCTACCTCATTCCTCTTTTAGCTCTTGAGTATTTGAGGCCTATCTATTTTAAGTGATTTTAACAATTATTTAATGGTAAACTAAGTCTAGAACTTCTGTTTTTTAGATTCCCTATTTTTAATACTTTCTCCACAGGCCCATGGCACAAAATGTGATATTTAGAGCAATGTTTGTGAACTGGCCTCCTATATCTCTATAAAGCCACCTAGTATGAGTTAGGGTTGGAGGTTAGCTCAGTTAGCAGACTGCTTGCTCTACTTTGAGGCCATAGGTTTGATCCCTAGCAACATAAAAATGGGAGAAAGACCTAGCAGCCCAATCCTGAAAACAGTCAGCCATTGAAAATCCTCTGAATAGCAAATAACTGACATAGTGCTGGGCATGGCACAGTGTTGTGTAGAGTTTTATTCTGTTGTGTGTAGGGTGGCTACGAGTTGGGCCAGACTCCATGGCATCTAACAAAAATAACAACCAGCATGAATTAGTCATGGTGAGGACTAATGGAGAGGATTCTTTCTCTCACAGTATTCTGTACTGCCAATCAATTAAATTTATTAATAGTCTTACATAATATAAGTATTTTATTATTAATTCATCCACTTATATATCTACCGAGTGGCTAAGGTATGCCAGGTCTTTGGTTATGTTTCCAATGTTTGGTGTTAGAACAGAATAGGGAAGAGTTGAGAGATACATTCACTCCAAAAGACATAATTGATTTGGTAACATGGGAGCATACTGAGCATAAACCTTTTAGGAGTAGTGGTAGGCAGTCTGTAAAATATCCCAAGGATTTCTGGTGCCTGATATTCATTCCCTGTGTAATAGATTTCCTAAAATAAATTATTAACACTATGAACTCAGCAACTCAGTCCTGCAAATCAAGTAGCAGAAGTGACAGCATTACCCTTCAGAAGTTACCTTACACAAAGATGTTGGCTTCCATCTTAGCCTCTTTCTTATTTTCTCATTACCTTGTTCTTTCATTAGAATCATTCACTCTGAGGAAGCCAGGTTCCTTGTGGCAAGAACACACAGGCAGCACATGGAAAAGCCCACATGGCACAGAACCAAAGTCTCCTGCCAACAACCACATCAACGAGCTTGGAAGCGGATCCTTCAGCCATGCCCTAGGTGCAACTTGGCTAATCTTAGCCCTGGTCAACAGCTTCCCTGAGACCTCAGGAAATACCAAATCACAACCACTCAGTTTAGCTGCTCCCAATTCCTGACCCTCAGAAATTGTGAAAATACAAACATCTCTTGCTTTAAGTTTTGAAATTTTAGGGAAATTTGCTATGTAACAATGGATAATACAGAGAGGATAAGAAGTGTGGCCATTCTAAGTTTCTAAGAACACAAAATGAATGAAATATAATTTTATGGACATATTATACTATTGCAGGAAAGAAGCTATAAAGGCTGAGTCATTATTGATGAAAAAGATTTGCCCATTCACTACTGAGATTTAATGTAGGAATCAGTTATTCTAAATGCAAGTTTAGGAACTAAGATTTCAGAGCTTGGAAAGTCATATGAGAAAAATAGCATGACCCAGTAATTTTGAGTGCATAATGTCTATGCAATAGTATCAATGTCTGTGTGATCAAAACCCATGTTAAACTGAAACAGCATTATGAGGTGGAGAATTTAAGTAGATCCCTCCTGAATGGGATTAGTACTCTGATAAAAAAATGGTTTGAGGGAGCTTATTTGTCTTTTCTATTATGTGAGGACACTTATAAGGCAACATCTATGAGGAAAGGTACCTTACTAGACAGCGAATCTGCTGGTGCCTTGATCTTAGACTCCCTATTCTCCAGAACATTGAGTAATAAATTTCTGTTGTTCATAAATTATCTAATCTAAGATATTTTTATAGTAGCCCAGTGGACTGATCTAGTTAATAATGAAAGCTTACCATCTCTGAAAAGGAAAACAACAACAAAACAGCAGTTAACAATAAAACTTAATGGCAGGGAAAAGGGAACACTCTTACATTGTTGGTGGAGCTGTAAATTGGTGCAACCACTGTGGAAATCAATATGGAGGTACCTCAAAAAACTAAAAATAGATCTACCATATGACCTAGCTATAACACTATTGAGAATTTACCCAAAGGGAGATGGGTCATCATACCACAGAGACACCTGCATCTCCATGTTCAATGCAGCGCTTTTCAGAATAGCAAGGATATGGAATCAACCAAAGTGCCCTTCAACAGAAGAATGGATAAAAAAACTATGGTATATATACACAATGGAATACTACTCAGCAATCAAGAAAAATGAAATAAGGTCATTTGCAGCAAAATGGATGGAATTAGAGAAAATTATTTTGAGTGAATGAACACAAGCTCAGAAAGAGAAACAACACATGTTCTCACTCATATGAAGGAGCTGATTCAAAATTACAAGAAGGAAAAATCCTATTCAAAGGTCAGATCATAATTAAGGGGGGGAAGATAAGAATGATGTCAATATAAATAGACTAGAAATCCCATGTAATTGTTCTAACAAGATAAAAACAAAGACAACTACAGGAAAAGTTTCTATCTTAAACAGAACTGGAACCCAAGGACATATAGAAAAATACTACGAAGTAAAAGAGAAGACTTAGATGGGAAACTTAGATGGGAAGGGGGGGGAAGCATAGGGGAGGGTAAGGGGTAACCTATATGAATAATGTTTATCAAAATGCATATATGAAAATGTCACAATGAAAAGCATGTCAAAATGAATCACATTATGATGTACATTAAAAATTTCTAATAAAAACAAAACAAAACAATAAAACAATAAAACTTAATGCAACTATTTAACCTACTATGTGTGATTAAGGTAGGAGTATGTGCGTGTGTGTGTTGTTTTGGGGGTTTTCACATTGTTCTGTTGAATGAATGACTCATGACTGGAGGAGCTACACAAGAATAGATAATTGTAATTGCTTGCAAAATTGTACAGAAGGTACACAGGTCTTTTTCAAGGTGAATAGTACGGTACAGCAGGAGAAAGAATATGCAGGTCAGCATCAGGGCCCAGGAAATTTGCAGGCACACCTTCCAAGAGCCCTTCCACAGGATAAAGTTCACCTTTATATTTTGTTCCACTAAAATATATACAAGAAATGTTGGTTTAAACAGAGTTCAAGCAAATAATCTCAGCAGTGACTTTTAATGCCCAGCTGGTCATACAGCCAAACCAACCTATGTAACCAGGTGTAAACTATCAATGTACACATCCTTAAATCATGTAAACAAGCTGCCTCTGGATGTCACAAAGGGGATTTCAAACATTAAACATTATAAATTCTTAGGTAGGCCACTCAACTTTATTTTGGCCAAAAATCAGTACAAGTTGAATATTCCTTATGCAAAATGTCCGGGACCGTAAGTGTTTCAAATTTTGGATTTTATTTTTTAGTGTTTGGGCTATTAGCACAAACAGATGAGAACGGGATCCAACTGTAAACACAAAATGTTTTATATTATACATGTTATACACATATCTTGAAGGTAAATTTATGCAATATTTTGATTTACCTACATTTTGACTACAACTCCATTACCTGAGGTCAGCTGTGGAATCTTCTACTTGTGATATCATGTTTTTGCTGTTAGGTGCCATGGAGTCGACTCCAACTCCTAGGCACCCTCAGAGTTTTCAATGGCTGATTGTTTTGAGATTTTTTTGGGAATGGATTGCCATGTCTTTCTCCCATTTTTGTGGTGGTGGGGATGGAACCTAGGTCCTCAGAGAATATAGAGCAGCACTCTACCAACTGAGCTAAACCCCATCCTATGATATCATGTTAATCCTCAAAAGTTTTGGATTTTGGAGCATTTCTGATTTCATATTTCTGGGTTAGGCATGTTCAACCTCTATCAGACATCCATATATTCTTGGCAATAACACAGAGATGCCCCAGTCTAACTGTAAGATAACTCTTTTATAAAATGACTGTTTTACACAAAAGAAATCAGGTAGGCAATGTAGGCATCCCTATAATCCCAACTACTTAGGACACTGAGGGAAGATGGTCACAGTTCAAGGCCTACACAACTTAGTGAGACCCTAAATCAAAATAAAACTGAATAAATAAATAAAAATAAATGGTTTGGAGGTACAGCTCAGTGGTGGAGATTTTGCTTAGCATGTGAGATGTTCTGGTTTCCACCCTCAGTACTACAAAAATAAATAAATAAAATCAAACATTTCAAATATACATCATACACACTATGGGCACATAGTTATATAGTTATGGTATTGCATATAAGTGATATTAAATTATATAGCCATATATAATGTTATAAATGGATATGAATATACACATATGTATATGTGTATAAATATGTATATGTATTTATATATACATATGTAATACATACTCATAATAGATATAACAGATAATGCTGGAACCATGTGACACAGAATTCTGATTTCTTGGCAATGACAAAAGACAAATATAGATAGTGAACACATGAAAAAAATAAGTGTAAGCTTGATAAGAGCACAACTGGACTGAAATCAAGGCTTAAGGATTATGTAGTTATATTCATAATATTCTAAGCCTGGTAGGTAGGGACTAGTATACTAATAACTTTTAATGAGGATAGTGAAGTGCTTTATCATGTGACTAGTTTATTGACTCTATTTGAATCTATCCAAGGCTTCCTTTAGAATGATTTCTTTCTTGGAGCTGACTGACCTTGTATTCTAAGTTAGGTCAATTCCTTTCTAGATCAGCTGAACATCTGCCATTTTGTCATTTGATTCAGTACAACCCTGGCTTGGATTCACTATTTCAGTGTTCCATGTCTTCATGTATTTTTTCATCTCTTGTTTTATCTGAGCACATTTTGAAGTCATTTTTCAAAAAAGCATCTGTGTAAGTTAAATTTTATGAGTTCTTATGCATACAAAAATTTCTGTTTTGCCACACAATTTGGATGAATATCGAATTTGTATTAGTTTGTGTTTGATTGCTACAACAAAATACTTGAAGCTGGGTGACTTAGTAAAGAAATTAGGATCACATAGTTTACAGTTCTGAGATTCAAGCGCAAGGAACCATCATTGGTGCAGCTCTGGTGTGGACCTTACAACAGACAGCGTCATGTCAAGGGCATATGCTACAAAAAGAGATCATATTGCCAAAACAGGAAGGTAGAGAGGTGGAGGTCTCTTAGTTCCATCTGAAGGAATGTCTCCAATAATCTCAGGACCTCCCAGTAGGTACCATCTCCTAAAATGCAACACTTCTTAACATTTGTACATTGGCAACCAAACTTGGGGAACAAATTCAAATCATAAACAAACCAAACCACTGCAGTATTCTATGTATGTGTTAATTTTCTCATGCATTCATTATTTGACAGAGTGCAGTGTTGAAAACACAGTTTATAAGTCCAGGTAGAACCCCTATCTGCTCAGTAGACCTGCCTCTATGGACATCTTGGATTGAGACTTTGGCTGTTCCCTTTCATCTATCAACATAGTCCAGTTCCTTTCTATCTGCTGGACCTTTTCTTATTTGTTAGTTTTCTCTGATAAACTTATACCCTTTCATTGGCCATTATGGGTTTAGTCTCTTTGTTTTATTTTGTTGTTATTTTAAAAGCGTGTTTGAGTAGGATGGCATACAGATATGGGCTCAGTTTACCTTCTTACAAGCTTTTAAAATAAACAAAAAACAAAACAAAACCAAAACATGATTTGTCTCCGTACTCAAAGTTATTTGACTCAAACTGTGAAGATAAGATAAATGTAAGAAGCACAATCAATAAAGAAACATTAACAAATATTTACAAACAAAAGTAGTTGGTAGAGGAAGAATAAATACATCAGGTAGGGGAGATGACAAGAGAAGTATTATATTTTAACTTACTTCTTTTTCCATCAAAATAATTTTGTTTCTTAAATTGGTATCCATACTCTAATTCCTATCTAGTTATGTAGAAATTTTGAGGCAGGTGTTAAAGAAACGTGCATAATGTTTTCTAAATCACTATAACTTATAATCAGCACTAGACTTCTGATGTGGAATCTTAGAGAAATACTGCCAGCAGTGTTTATAATAAATGATACCTTTAAAAATCCCTATATCAGCAGAGAAATTTTATAATATAAATTGTTCACTTAACTTTAACTGCTACAGATTTTGGCAGACAGTAAAATTAAATGGTGGATGATCACCAAAATATATTACATTTTTCAAGATACCACTGGGTTGCTAATATATTTCAACAGAAGAAACCACTTGCCAGATCCTTGCTTTGCTATACAGGATTATTAAGCAGTAATATTTTCTTCTGTGATTGATGAAAGAGGAAGCTATAAATTACCGTGAGCTACAAAATTTGATATGTGAAGGAAAAATGTCAACAGAAATTAGCATGGCATATGGTGGGAAGAGCTTTCTAATTAGAAATCTCTTTAGCTTTTCTTGATGTTTTTTGTTTCTTCCTTTTCTTCCCCTTTATTGGTAAATGTTGGTGAGGTGCAGAGTAACATAGCATTTGCTTTTTCCCATTATGCAACTATTATATCACTTTTGGTTGTACTTTTATCAATTTATGAAGTTTATGGAAACTCTTGACTAATGTGTAGTAAAACTCATATCTATATTTGGGTTCTGCATACCTCAAGGATCTGGGACTTATGTCCTACTCCCAATATTGTTCTTCCAACCATGTAGCTGTTGTTGTTGTTGTTAGGTGTCATTGAGTCAGGTTCAACCCATAGAAATTCTATGTAGGGTTTTTGATGGCTGATTGTTTCGGGATTATTTTGGGAGTGGGCTGCCATGTCCTTCTCCTATGTTTTATTACTTTTTTTAATTTTTATTTTTATTTATTTATTTTTTGTGTGTGGTGCTGGGGATCAATCCTAGGGCCTCAGAGAGTTCAGAGCAGTACTCTACCAATCCAACTAAACCCCAGCATTATCAACTAGGTGGCTACCATTTAAAACATACTTCACTGCTTCCTTCAAATAATCTTTTCTAGCTTCATTGAAGATCTTGAGATATCTACTATGTTTATAGTTCTTCCTGAGAGAAAAAGAGGAAAAATTCTCCCACTCATGATAAATTATGGATTGACTTCTTTGAATAAAATATTTGCATCCACTAATAAACTTTGCAGATAATGTTGTCATCTGCAAATATTGGCCTATTAATTTGTTTTCCTCTTTACACTGATTTCCTATGTCACCTTTCTTGGTCTCTGAAGTCTGATAGTATAAATGCAGTACACCTATTTGCAACAGCTACAGGTACTATTCACAATAGAAATGTTTAACTCCTCACTCACTAAACTTGCTCTTATCTCGACATTTGACAATATAATTATGTCTACTGTGACCACCTCCTCTCAACCAGGACTGCATCTGAGGAACTCCAGAAAAACTGACATGAAAGATATTGTTGGGAAGGAAAGGCTGGGAATGAAATGTTTAAAACGTTTGCCAATTAAGTTCTGCTGTCTGCACCAATTATTTACCACCAAGACAAACGCAATCTGATTTACACACTTGACTTCACATGATTTAAAGTCTCTCTAAAGCCAGAGGAAAGAAAATCTAAGGGATATACCCTCTCAGTTTATTCTCTAGTCTTAGTGACCTTGAACCTCAAATTTAGTTTTACAGATGAGTATATAAAAGTTTTACCGGTTCACATCAGTAAATATATAACCAGACTTTCCAGGCTATATATAAAAGTCTCTAAAAAAAGTAAAATTAATTGTCTTTGCAGCTGAGTGCTATTAATACATGAAAGATGCTTGTAATAATGGGAGTTATTTCATTAGTTTCATAAATCTAGTTTTTAAGATGGAGTGAAAGGAGGAAGATTTCTGCTATAAACTGCCTACATTACAAAATATACTATGTTACAGTTTTAAAACATTTTACTATAATTTTCTTGTGAAAAGACTTACTTGCTATATTGCCCAGTAGAGAACTGTCTGACCTAGAGCTTCCCACCAATTGAACTATGGCAATAATGACACATATGAGTGAGTTACAGGGGTGTTGAAATAGAGATCTCTTAGCCCTTAGGGTTGCTGGGAAAGAGCTGCCTGCTCCAGACCCTGGAACTTCTGATACCTGCTTGCCTTGAGCAGCCACTTCTCTTTTTCCAAAGGCCTAGGAAACATGATTTCAGAAGGCTCTAGTTTATGTGATTAGAAAGAATGTACTTAGGAATCTTAAAATGAATGAAGTCAGAGTCCTTACCTATTTGGGTTTCAGTCAAAACAATGCATTCCAATGCCATATCATTGCACATTTGAAATGTAGTAGGATACAGGCCTGTTAATTTTTAGACATTACTGCAGTTAAATAAAGAAGAAATCACTGAAGGATATACTTCCTTGTTTTTTCCAATCATTTCATAGACTCCCTTATGTTTTCATTGTTGTTGTTGTTAGGTGCCTTGGAGTCAGTATCTGACTCATAGCGACCCTACATACAACAGGGGAAACGCTATTGTCAGTGATTTTCTGCTGTTCATAGGGTTTTCAATGGTAGATTGATTTTTGGGAGTGGGTTGCCGGGTCCGTCTCCCATATGTTTTCATAGTAGGCACAAAAAAACATAAGGTTATTTAGCCACTCTCTGGCAATGAGTCACATTCACATGCTATATTCTATCATAGCGTATCTTCCTTGGACTATACCTAGATTTGGAGTGGTATCATAATACCTTATTTAATGTCTACCATGCATAAAGCAAGCTTTCATGCTTGTTTTGAAAATGTCATAAACTATCAGAGAGAACTGAGTTTGTTACAAGCTGCTGAGGGCAATGTGCCTAATTGGATGATAGAGGTAGAAGCGGTTCCGTTATCCTGGTGAAGATCCAATCAAGTTGGTAAAATCAATCCTCAATTTTCCTTCCCTGGGTCTTTTTACTCTTGTTGATAATCACCCAGTCCTGCTTCTCATCATCAAGGCCTCTCCACTTAAACTTCAAAAGCCATTCTTATGCCAGGGAGTCTGGCTTCATGAGTCACAGCACTTTCCCCACAGAAGCTCAAAGGCCAGGCACTTGTGCCTCTACCTGCTGATAGCTAAGGTGTGAACACACAATTTACATCATGGTAATATAATGCTTCTGACTAGGAAATGGAATTCAAAGTGAGTAAGAAACAAGCAGGTATATATTAGGATTCATTCCAGTGGTAGATGTATCAGGAATGCGGTGGAAAATGAATGTACCATCTGTGAGGTCCAACATCATAATGTTATGATGCCATTAGTGCCACTAAATGTTCAGAGTGGGTTGGAACAGAACCCCCACAGCTGTTCCTCTGGATAACTTTGACTGTAGTTCCCATATGCAGCACACCTTTTGGTTTGCCTCTTTCTTTTCTTGTTCTCCAGCCTTTGTTATGTGTATTTTCTGCTTAACTTATCCATCATTATTTTCTGAGTTTTGCAATCCAGAATGAAAATGAATACTGCATGCCTGATCCAATTAAATACAAGTTAGTCTTCTTTTTACCTTCACCACATAAAAGGTCCATAAAATTAATCTGAATTTGTCTTTTTACAGAAGTATGTGAAAGTATGATCGGAACAAAAAGTGTGACCTATTTCTCTTTCTAGATAGTCTGTTTGGCTAGAGAAGATGCATCTAAGGCAAGTCACAGGAATTCCAGAGTTAAAGAACATACAGGGCCTCTGGAACATATTCACACTGGGAAAGAACCACATAGCAGGTCCCCATTCTCTAATTCCACTTTCAATTCTCCCTTCCTTTTAGCTCAGGCCAATTTACCTCCCCTATCTTTAATCCACCTTCATCTGGCATCGACCTCAAAGTTATATGTTTTTACTTTTTCCAGATGTGGGAAATGCTTCATTCCCTCCTGATCATTCTCTAGCATTCACTCTTAAGCTCTTTATATTACTTCTTTTTCTAACAGTAAAATTTCTACCACTGTGTAAGAATGTATATTTTTACTTAATAAGGCTATTACCAATAATAGCATTTTACATTAGTCCATGTACCATATCCAGAAAATCATAAAACCTTTTGCATCACACAGTAGACATAGGGAGTGTTATGTTTTGAACCTGAAGTATCCCCCAAAAGTTATTTGTTTGAATATTTTGTCCCCAGCTGGTGATGTTGTCCTGGAAGGTAATGTAACTTTAGAAGGTGAGATCTAGCATTGTACAAGTAGGTCAATGAGGGCAGACCTTTGAAGGTTTTTACCCAGACCTGTGGTTCCAGTTACTCTTTGCTGCTTCCTAATCACCAAGATATGAATTTCTCTTCCAGGAACCACTGCCACCTGCCACGACCATGCCTGCCCCACTGCCGTTATGAACTGCAACCATCTAATTGTGAGCCCACAATAAATCTTCTCTCCCATAAGTTTGTTTTGGTTGGTTTATCTGCAACAATGATGCACCAGCTGACTAATACATGAAGTTTGTTTTTATAGTATTTTCTTTCTTCTGTAAGTTTATATTTCCATTTATCCAACATGGAAGATAAGTAGTCTTATTTCTCCAGTTAGATTTTCGTTGTTAGATGCCGTGGAGTTGGTATCCGACTCATAGCAACCCTACATATAACAGGCGAAACACTTTGTCAGTGTTTCTCTGCTGTTCATAGGGCTTTCAATGGCAGATTGACTTTTGGGAGTGGATAGCCAGGCCCTTCTCCCAACCAGTTAGATTTTAGTACTATAGAAATCCATTTCTCCTTGGATAGAAAATAGGTTTTCCACATAGAAATTCTAGTTAGCCACAATTCTTTCTAACACTCACAGTGTTATCCAAAGATCCTAAACTCATGAGTTTAACAGAAGCACCTCTAAGGCCCTGGAATCTTATGCTTTTTTAGAGAGCCTGAGTTGTCAATCAGCTTCTATGTAATCTCTATGAAGACAATTTGTTTTCCAGATTAGCTGAGTGATCTCAGGACAGAAGCTCTCTGACTAGATATGTTCAGGAGTATCAGACTCATGCTGAAGTCAAAAGGAAGAAATTACTGAATTCAGTGGCCTGTCTCAGACTGTTATAAAGAGATGAGAGTTTGCCAGCAATGGTTTCTGAATTTGAAAGCCTGGTTGTTACCCATTACAGGGATTTTCTGGAAGCATTAGTGAAATTAGATTCAGTGAGATCTTTCAACACATGTACTTCAATGATGGTTTTTGTAAGTAACTGAACACACAAAAGCCATGATCTCTTGTTCAAAATCTTGCTGAAGAATCTTTTAAAAATCTTATCCTAAATTTTCCAGGAGTTAATACATAACTCTGAACAATAATGAATGACTCCCTTAATTTTTCTTCTGCTCCAATTTTTGAAATACAACATTGCCTCCAATTTTTTTTTTTCTGAATTGGAATGACAATTTATTCTCTCATTTAAAAATATTACACTGAATCACAATACAAATTTGTAATAGTTTTTAAGTTTAAAGTTTAGAGATGAACTTGGTAATATATGATCACTAGTTACCTCTATGAATACATACTATTATGGAAGATAAAAATAAAGTGTAGTGTTTACCTTTAAGGACTTTGCAACCCAGGGTGAGAAAATAATATGTAAATGGATGATGATGGTAAAAGGCAAAATGAAATAAACAGTAACTAGAGGACAAGCTCATCCATAGACAGATAATCAACAATTAATTCTAACTGAAAGAGAATTAGAAACACCTTTTGCAAAGGTGGTAACATTTGAGAAAGTGTTAAAG
>VMDO01038694.1:0-13268 GCA_007922755.1 Pedetes capensis
GTACTGTTAACATGAATGTGACTTTTAATATCAGTGAGGAAATTGTGCTATTCTAAAGAAAAAACACCATAAAAAAGTTCTAATTGTGTCTGTTCTCCCCACCCTTCAACAACAGTGAAATAAACCATTTGCACCAATACATAATATTAGCTCATAATGGTAGTTGCTTTTTTCTTTGTTGTCTAGACTCTGTAATAGATGATATTAGTTATTCTCAGAAGTGTTAACTCATTGGGTTTTCCAATTCTGCCCACAGTATTATCAAGTTGTTTCATTTCCTGCCATTGGAACAATGGTCACTACATGGACCAAAACACCATGATGTCTGTGTACAGATGTGGAAATGAGGGTGGGACCAATTAACACAAATTATAGTTGGGATTTTTTTGAATGCTTGGTGACAAGACAAGAAACAGGAATGGCTCAAGCTTATCTCTTATTGTTTAGGGAATCTCGTCTACCCACAGTACTTAAGATCTCCATATTATCAGAACACTTTTCAAAACTCCATGTTTCTCAAATTTTCATATTAGTCTATTGACTGAAAACGTGTTTGCAAATATAAAGCGTTAGGAGGGGCTCAGCCTAGGAGAAATTTAATTTTGTTACTTAGTTGATGAGTAGTCCTCTGTGGGAAAAAAAAAAAAAGCCGAAGAATACCAGTAAAGTCCATCTCTACTCCAAAGAAAGGATAGACACATTGAAGGAATGGGTGAGCAGACATAAGTGATTGATTTCCAAGGGCTGACTACCTCTCTGCCCCTCTGTCTCTGTCTCTGTCTCTGTCTCTGTCTCTGTGTGTGTGTAAATGTATGAGAGAGGGAGAGAGAGAGAGAGGAGAGAGAGAGAGAGGGAGAGAGAGACAGAGAGAGAGAGAGACAGAGCGAGAGAGAGAGAGAGAGAGAGAGAGAGAGAGAGAATGAAACAGAATTCAGGTTTTCAGTTTCCCCTACAGACTGATTGCTTTATGTTGTTGTTAGGTGCCATCAAGTCTAGTCCAATTCATAGTGACCCTCATAGGGTTTTCAATGGCTGATTGATTCGGGATTGCCTCTAGAGTGGATTGCCATGTCCTTCTCCCAGTTTTGCAGTGCTGGGAATTGAACCCTCAACCTCAGAGACTGCAGAGCAGTGCTTTAACAACTGAGCTAAATCCCAGACCCTGGTTGTTGTATAGTATCTACTTAATGAGAATTTGTCTCATAATAAGTACATTGGTATTTCCTGGTATACTGAAAATTTTACAGTTGCAAAATTAGCCGTGAAACATCTAGTCTAGTGATGGATTTGCACATTTTCAAATCTTAAGGGATTTTTGCAGGACCTAGCTTTTATTTTTTTTTCAGTAAGTCTAGATGACTTTTTCAAATATTTTATGCAAATCCATTTTACTCTAAAAATGAAAAGTTCGCACATAATATTTAACAATTTCTTATGTTAAGAAGAGCCTGCAGCTGTACCACTGTGGCATTGGATCCTGTCAGATCTTAGAAGCTAAGCAGGGTCAGCCCTGGTTAGTACTTGGGTGGGAGACCTCCTGAAAACGCCAGGTGCTGTAGGCTTGGGAGAAGGACCCAGCAACCCACTCCCAAAAAAACAATCAGCCATTGAAAACCCTATGGATAGCAGAGGAACACTAACAATACTGTTTTGGCTGTTGTACGTAGGGTCCATATGAGTTGAACACTGACTCAATGGCATCTAACAACAACAACAAACAAATGTTAAGAGGAAGAAAAATTCAATCTTCTGCAAAAAGAGTGTTTTTATTTTTCATCTTTCTTTCTACCCTGATGTAAATTAAAATGTTTTGGCTTTATAATAGCATATATATACTTTTAAAAATCTCACCCTCTGCCTTCCTTAAAGGCATTTCAGGTTAACTGAGAGCTAACTCTCTCTCCGTTCTAAATTTTCATATTATTTTGCTATACATTTGGAAACATTCTAATTAACAGTAATGTTCCTAGATGGCAAAATGTCAATACCACACAGTCAATAATAATTATCAGAGCATCCTGATGGTATTTCTCATGCCTATTTGAACTATGTTATTCCCAGGCTTTCCTCCCCCAAGCAAAAGATGAATTTGAGTTAGAATCCTCAGTCCTGATAGCTCTGTCTTGTTATGCCTTATGCCTGGGGCTGCTAGCATAAATCACAAGAAAAGTCTTGAAGTCTTTGTGTGTCGAGATGTATGAACTATTTTTGGGTTATCAACATGGGATGCATTTACTTTAAGGCATATGACTTTAGTTTTGCTAGATGTGCTGTTCTTTTTTTATTAGAAATTTTTAATGTACATCATAATGTGATTCATTTTGACATTCTTTTCATTGTGACAATTTTCATATATGCAATTTGATAAGCATTATTCATATAGGTTACCCCTTACCCTCCTCTATGTTTCCCCCCTCCCCCCTTACTATCTAAGTTTCCCATCCAAGTCTTCTCTATCTTTTACTATATAGTATTTTTCTATATGTCCTTGGGTTCCATTTGTGTTTAAGATAGAAACTTTTCCTGTAGTGGTCTTTGTTTCTATATTGTTAGAACAATTACACGTGATTTCTAGTCCATTTATATTGACCTCATTCTTATCTTCCCTCCCCCCCCTTTTAATGTGATCTGACCTTTGAGTAGGATTTTTCCTTCTTGTAATTTTGAGTCAGCTCTCTCATATGAGTGAGAACATGTGTTATTTCTCTTTCTGAGCTTGTGTTCTTTCACTTAAAATAATTTTCTCTAATTCCATCCATTTTGCTGCGAATGACCCTATTTCATTTTTCTTGATTGCTGAATAGTATTCCATTGTGTATAAATACCATAGTTTTTTTATCCATTCTCCTGTTGAAGGGCACTTTGGTTGATTCCATATCTTTGCTATTGTGAAAAGCGCTGCATTGAACATGGAGATGGAGGTGTCTCTGTGGTATGATGACTCATCTCCCTTTGGGTAAATTCCCAATAGTGTTATAGCTGGGTCATATGGTAGATCTATTTTTAGTTTTTTGAGGTACCTCCATATTGATTTCCATAGTGGTTGCACCAACTTGCAGCTCCACCAACAATGTAAAAGTGTTCCCTTTTCCCCGCAACCTCGTCAGCATTTGTTGTTGTTTGTTTTATTGATCTTGGCCATTCTTACTGGTGTAAGGTGAAATCTCAGCATTGTTTTGATTTGCATTTCCCTAATGGCTAGAGATATTGAGCACTTTTTCATGTGTTTCATGGCTTTATGGACCTCTTCATTTGAGAACTGTCTACTCAGTTCCTTTGCCCATTTGTGTATTGGGCTGTTCTTAATGTGGGGCGGGGGGAGTCTCTGCAGTTCAACTCCACACAGCAATACTGGGTGTCTCAGAGTCTGAGGGAGTCATATTTAATGATGTCCCAATAGCCACTTATGAAACACATGACTGAAGATATTTTTTCTGTCCCTTTATTGATAAATGATGGTGTGGTCTTTTTCCATTATACAACTATTACATCACTTTTGGTTACACTTTTATCAACTTACAAGGATTATGGAGCCTTATGACTAATATGTGGTAGAACTCAAATGCATATTCGGGTTATATTCCCCTAGTGTTCCAATGTATTCATGAAGTTGTGTTGTTTACATTGAGATTATCCTCTTCCCCTTTATCCCTCTACACTGACTCTCCTCCCCATCCCACCTTCTGCCATCTTCATTGCCCTCAGTGAGTTCCCTCACCTAGTTCCCTCCCTCCTTCTTTCTACTCTTTATATTGTCCCTTCTTCATTAAATTTAATTGAGCATTTTTATATCATGATTGAAGATATTAAGAGGTTTTTTTTCCAATCTGTTTCTTGCCCTCATTCTAAAGTGTTTTAATGAACCCAAGTTTTCCTTGATCACTGTCTGATAAAAGAAATAATGTTTATATACAAATAATAAGAAAGGGGTAAATAAAAAAGATTGACAAAATTCAAAGAAATAAGTGCCAAATTTTTATTATCTATAAAGAATTGAATGAGAGAAGGATGCAGCAGTCCATCCCCAAAACGATCAGCCATTGACAACCCTTTAAGGGGTTGTTGCTATGAGTCGGACACGACTTGATGGCGTTTAGCAACAACATAAAGAATTGAGACCAATAAATTGAGTAGAAGAATAAATAAATATATTTTGAGCTTTCCCTCCCCCCATTTTCTAAGCATTTTTTGAGATGAGAAGCTCTCTGTTCAGAAATGCTTACAGAAAATAGAGTCAATGATATTTCTGTGAGCCTCGAAAAGTAAATCCATGTGTGGGCACAGGAATCAGGAATAAGTGAATAATATCCACCTCAACTTCAGCATCATACCCTTGCTTCAGAACCTTTCCTAGAAGAATGTTTTTTTCCTTTAAACTAAAGGCAAGTTTTGTGGTTAAGGAGTGTTATTGAGGTGATGGTGGAAGAACTGAAAACCAGAGAGGCCTTTGCCTCCATTTACAGAGGCCGGGAGGAGGAAATTGACTAACACTGTGCAGACTCGGGCCCTGGTGCTTATGTTCCTTTTGGTTTTCTGAAGAATGCTTTGAATTCTTGCTCTGCTGCTAGGAGGCTCTGAGACTTCAGGTACTAATCCCACGGAGAGTCAGAGAGTTGCAGAGTCCGGAAGCCATCCATTCACTGTGACAAACAGAAAGCTCAATTCCTGTTGAAGCCCCATACAGATGTATTTTTTTCTTTAAAATATGTTGTGGCCACATGCCTTAAGTTGTTATGATAGAGAGAGAGGTAATACACAAAAGCATCTAGGATTTTACTGCAGCTACAGAGTGGCTTGGAGCTACTGAATTGCTGTTCTCTGGTTTATAAGCTGAGTGACTAGAATTTCCATGAGGGTTCTTGGGAGGGTGTAAGTAGGTTTCACATGTGGAAATGCTTTGTGCACTTAAGGCACTCCGCAGATCCCCAGAGGCTGAAGGATGGAGCCAAATGGGCGTGCGGCTTGGTTCATGCCCACATCAGGCAACCTCAGTCAACCCCTTGATATTACACATTCACTTTCTCTTCACAGCTACTTAATTCCTTTGTTTTCAGGTTAACAAAAAGGTCACAATGGGTTCCTTTTCCTCCTGTGTTTTCTTATACTCTGTGTGTCTTGGTTGGTGTGTAGTTCATGCTTAAATTGTGATTATTATGATGGGAGAGATAGCAATTGGAACATGGAACCAAAGAGTCAAGTGAAGCTTGGAGAGAGTAAAATACAGTGATCACCAAACAGAAGTCATCACATTTGTCCAAAGACTGGGGCTCCTTTTTCAACTCAAAATATTTTTGGAAATCACTTCACACCTTACTCCAAAACTAAATAAATATCAAATGCTTAAAATATGTGAATGTCTAAAAATCAATAGGTAAAAAGATATTGAAAAAAGAAAATATGCTGGGCATGGTGGTGCATGCCTGTAATCCCAGTGGCTTGGGAGGCAGAGGCAGGAGGATCGCAAGTTCAAGACCAGGGGCAGTCTGCATAACTTAGCGAGACCCTGTCTCAAAAAGTAAAAAAAAAATGGGCTGGGGGTGCAGCTCAGTGGTCCAGCACTGCAGAGCATGCAGGCATGAGGCCCTCGGTTCAACCCCTAGTACCACAAAAAGAAAAAAAAGAAAATATAATTTAAAATTTACATAATTTTGAGGGAAAGGGGCTTATAACTGTGTTACCAAGGTCAGAATTTATAAAAAGCAACTCTGGATAGATACAACATTTTCTATAATAAATAACCAAGTGAAAGTTAAGGTAGATGAGAAAATGGAAAGAAGTATTGTAAATCTTTTTAAAATTTTATTTCACTCTATGAGCATGTATTTATCATACAGAATAAGGGGTTTTGTGGTGATGTTTCCATGTGTATATAATGTACTTTGAGCATACTCACTCCCACTATTACTCTTTGTTATTCCCCTCCTTGTCTCTCTCTCTCCCCTTTCCCCTTCCCCTTCTGTATCTTTATATATAAACAGCTTTTAGAAAGCCAAAGTAAGAAAATCCTTATCAGGAAAGTCCAAAGGAAAAAAAAAAAAGAAAGAGTTGTTACAAAAAATATAATTTTTTCAAAAACATACTTTAGAATGTCTATCTTTACTAATGGGAGAAGGATCTGGCAGCCCACTCCCAAAACAATCAGCCAATGAAAACCCTACGAATAGCAGAGAAGCACTGACAATAGTGTTTCACCTGTTATATATAGGGTCTCTAAGTGTGAGATACCAGCATGGCGGTACCCAACAGCAACATGCTGGGATTCTAGGAAAATGATAGTGAAAAAAATAGCCATATTCCCTGCCTTCATGGGGATTACATTTGGTGGTAGTCTTGCCTTCCCAGGAGCTCATTGCGGAATTGGGAGAAGGAAGATACAATGAATTTTTTTTTCAGTTAATGTAGCATTTCCTACTCTTGAGGCTTGTGCAGGGAGCTGCCATGGCATAGCAACAAGAGACCCAACCTAAGCCAAGCAGACCTGAGTGAAGACTGCCTTGTGGTTGCAATGCCTGGATGGGAAAGAGAGCATTTCCATGGAAATAAAGTGTGAAAATAGTGTCCTAATGCTAGGGCTCAGGGTCAGCAGTGGCCTGGTATGCCCAAGGAAGAATTGACCTCTCTTTTGGAAAATGAAACATGAGTAGGACAAGGGATTTAATATTTTACTGGGTGATCTCAATAAATGAGCTGACTGCTGTAGAACCATACCACTTTAGAGCCAGAAGGCCCTTAGAGATTTTGTTTTTCAGCTTATTTGCCCCAATTTTGTTTCTCCAAGATGAAGTAATGAAAGTCCAGAAAGTCACAAGGTAGATTGGAGGCGAAGCTAGAGGACTCTCGATCCGTTTCTTTCACTGAATTGTCTGGACTGAGTTACACTCACAAACCACGCACACACCACAGCTAATTATTCTGCATTTCTTCATATCACAGAAAAAATGATTAGTTATGGTAGGTATTCCCTTATATACGGTAGTGACAATCTGTTGATGACATGTTCAATCTAAGCACATATTTATGGTATACCACACAAAGCCCTTTTAAATTAGTCACATTTTGGAGAAATGAAAAATAAGTTAATGAGAAAGTCCTTGTTGTTGTTGTTGTTGTTGTTGTTGTTGTTGTTGTTGTTAGGTGCCGTCGAGTCTTGTCCAACCTATAGCGACCCTCATAGGGTTTTCAATGGCAGATTGTTTTCACGATTGCCTTGGGAGTGGGTTGCCACATCCTTCTCCCATTTTTCCAGTGCTAGGAATCGAACTTGGGACCTCAGAGACTGCAGAGCAGCGCTCTATCAACTGAGCTAAATCCCATCCGAGAGAGTCCTAGATGAAAATATTCAGGGCCACCATGTTGTAGCAGTATTTCTGGTAATGTTTTCCATAGGTTGTCATTGCCTGATAGAATGGGCTTCACCTAGGAAATACAGATGGTCCTTGACTTAATGATTTTCCTCCTTCACAATGATACAAAAGTAATATATATTCGGTAGAAACCATACTTCAAGTCTTAAATTTGGATCTCTTCCCAGGCTAGCAATATGCAGTGCAGTCCTCTCTGGTGATGCTGAGCAGTGACAGCCAGAGCAGCCACACACTCATGAGGATGAACACCTGGCACTTAGCATGCTGTGTTGTGAACCTGTGGTGATGTTGGAGTGTTAAATGCTTTTGTAACTGCAATATTTTTAACTTACCATGAGTTTATCAGCAGGTAATCCCACTGTAAGTCAAGAAGCATCTGTAAATTTTTTGACTTTGTGTAGGCTTCAAATAACAAGTGATGGGATATAAAAATTAAGGGATAAGGTATGGTGGACCCACTAGCGTAATATTTTGCAGCACCATGATGTCATCTCAAGTAGTCATCGTTTGAGCTAGAAAGGTAGAGGCCAAGGCCTTATCCAGAAGTTCAGTGTAAGGATTGATTCGATTGATATAAAATGATGGAGAGAATGGGATGTAAAACAGGTAATAGAAGGAGAAACTTGTTAAAGTTATAGATGGTTTAGATCAATCAATTTATTGAACCAAATTATCTCCCACTTGGCAAAATCTCAAATGAGAAATATGTTAGAAACTGGAAATGAACTAGAAATACCTAGATAATGAGAAAGAAAAAATATAAATAATGGTTTGTGTTTTTGACGGATCATGGATATTAGACAAAGTAGTTTGCATGAATGGGAAAATAAAGGCATGGGAAACGTGGCACTCATTTTGCTTTTGGACAGATGCCATCCAGTTCTGCACTGTCCATTGTCTGTCTTGATCAAGCACAGAGTGTATACATGTGGACAGCCAGTGTTTAAGGGGTAACCTTACTGAGAGGTACAGAGTGATCCAATTTTTCCTTTCTTTTCTTTTGCTTCATGGTTGCTTTCTGAATAATCTACAGCATTAATTTTTTAAGCAGGAAATTCTCTTTTCCCTCTCTTTAAAAATAATTGTTTATGACCATCTTAGTGCAAAAAAAAAAAATCACAATTGAGTGTGAGGACAGAGAAATCAATGATCAGGGAGTCTGAGTTCCCAAAGGTGTTTCTTTGCTGTGTGTCTGGGCTGTCCGATTCTTTCAACTTTGAATTTGATGAAGCTAGGAAGCAAAAGATTTATTATTTCAGTCCCTGGACTCTCTTTACTACTGTGACTACATCTTTATTTGTTTCTTGTCCTAGAAACCACTTAAAAGTGAATCCTAGTTGGAAATTATTTTAAAAGGTGTATGAATTGCTTTTTTGAGTAGAAGTGCTCCAGTGTCCTTTTAAAATATGTCTTCCCAATACTAAAATGTTATAGTATTAAGTGATCAATTGCCGTGTAACAAATAACTCCAAAACAATACAACACGTGTTTAACGTGTCAGAGCCTCTGGGGGTCAGGAGTCCAGAGGTGGCTTAGTTGGAGGCTCAGCTTGAGAGCATTAAGGTGGTGGTTGGCACCCTGGACAACTCATGGCTTTCCTGAGAAATGATCTGCTCCTAAGCTCACGTCCCCATCAGCAGTATTCAGTTTTTAGGTGGTTGTTGCACTAAGAACAGCAGCTTCTCTGCAGCAGTTGGTCAGAGCGTGCCCTTTGTTTCCTTGCCATTGGATCTCTGCAACATGACCGCTTACTTCATCTTGCCAGAATTAGGAGAGTCTGCTGGCAAGACGAAGTCGTGATCCTTGGTGACCTAGCCACAGATACGACATTGCTTCCCCTTTGTCAGATTCTGTTGCTCCGAAGCACGCCTGTGAGGAAGTCCACGTGAGCATAAATAGCAGGAGATGGGGATCATTAAGAGCCATCCTAGGACACTTCATGCCAGCCTCCCTTTCTTAATGAGCAACTCCAGTCTAGGCATTTCATTTACTCAAAGTAGGTTTAAGATTTTAGATTCATATTCCAGCTGCACTAACACTTCTCAGCTCTGTGACCAGGGTGAATTATTTAGCCTCCCTAAGCCACATTTTCTTCATCTGTAAACAGAAATCTGTAAAATAAGGGTAAAAGCAATGCCTCTCTCCTATAGTTGTTTGGAAACTTAATTGAAATAACCCTTGTAAAGCAATTAGCATACTGCTCAGAGAATGACCTACTGTCAATTGTGTAAGTTTTTTAGAGTGCTGAAAGGCTTACAAAATGCTTCTAAATAATTTTCAATATTTTGATTGAGATACCCTTAAAATCTGTTATACAGTATTTCCCAAATAGTTTATACTAAACAGAATGGAGTATTGATAATTTGTGGCCTTTGTAAAATCTCATCATGTCCTCTTGCTGACCCACAGTGATGTACTGAATGTCTGTGGCTATGTTCAAGCTATTTGCCTCCTTAAACGGCTCCACACTGTTCTAACTTTTGAGTGTTTGTGTCTGTTTTCAATTTGTTTATTTTTTTTCTCTCCTGCCCTAATAATGCTATGGAGTGAGTACATTTTATTTTTATCTCCAAGCTGCATGTACCAGCCCTTCTACCTTGAAAATTTCGGGTTTCTAATCTTTTGTGAACTTAAAATGGAGAGGTGGTACAGGTATTGCCTAAGAGCAGAAAATAATACTAAAGATGAATCTAAGCCCTTCTTACTTGCAAACTATGCATAGTACTTAACTAAGTACAAAGAATTGATGCTTTTGAATTGTGGTGCTGGAGATGTCTATTGAATATACCATGGACTGCCAAAAGAACCAACAAATCTGTCTTAGAAGAAGTGCAACCAGAGTGCTCCTTCGAAGCAAGAATGGCCAAATTGCGTCTTACATATTTCAGACATGTAGTCAGGAGAGAACAATCCCTGGAGAAGGACATCATGTTTGGGAGAGTGGCAGGTCAACGCAAAAGAGGAAAACCCTCCACCAGATGGATTGACACAGTGTCTGCAACAATGGGTTTAAACATAAAGAAGATCGTTTACCTGGCACAGAATCGGCAAGTGTTTCGATCTGCTGTACTTAGGGTCGCTATGAGTTGGACTGGACTCGACAGCACCTAACAACAACAACAACAACAACAACAACATACCTTAGCCTATATATCCATAAAACATCATATTAAATGCTTTTGGCAGTAAATAGATCATGCATATAGAATGCATAGTATATAGTAATATGATAAGTTTATTTACTGTTATTTAGCAATCAACATACATAAGTGTCTTAGAATTTTCTGAAGTATAAGAACATATAGGTTGAAGCTGGGCATGGTGGTGCATGCCTTTAATCCCAGCAGCTCGGGAGGCAGAGGCGGGAGGATCGCAAGTTCGAGACTAGAGGCAGTCTGTGTAATTTAGCGAGACCCTGTCTCGAAAAAAAGTGGGCTAAGCGTGCAGCTCAGTGGCCCAGCACTTGGAGAGCATGCAAGCGTGAGGCCCTGGGTTCAACCCCCAGTACCACACACACACACACACACACACACACACACACACAAAGAACATATAGGTTGCAGATTTGGCCCTCTTTTTGGATATATTACCATCTGTAAAATTTTTCTGAGTTCTAGATCATTAATTATAATTGCATTATATCCAATGCAATTTGTGCTTAGTCTCATAGGAATTCCTTAGATAAAGGGAAAAGAGGTAATTATCTCATTACCACACAGGTTACATGGAGTGATTTTCTTTTTCTACATCAAAGCATTATTGCATCTTGACTTCACAGATTTCTATTCTAAAAATCAGTATTTGGACTCAGTTTTGAGTTGAAAATAACACATAGGATGCTCACTTTAATTTTCAGTTAGTATCAATTATAAACGGTTATAAAAATTGAGATTCTCCCAGGAGACAGGACAAATAGAAGAAAATGTATATAAGCTTTTATAAATTCAAAATTTTTATAAATCTTTTTAAATTTTCAAAAAAGCTTTATAAAATTTACATATATATAAATATATTTACATATGTGTACATTTTATACATATATAGAGAGAGGGAGAGAAATACACATAGAGAGAGCATGTTTGTTTTGGGAATTGGCTCATACAACATGAGGCTAAGACCCACAATACCCTGTCTGACATCTGGAGAACTACAGACGCTGTGTGTAATTCTCAGTCCAAGCCTGGAGGTCTGAGAACTTGGAGATCTTCTGATGCAAGTCCGGGAGTCTGAAGGCCCGGGAACCTTGAATTCTAATGTCTAAGGGCAGGAAAGGATGAGTGTTCCCCAGGCCCCCGCAGAGGAGACAGAGATTCCCCTAGCTTTTGCCTTTTTGTTCCATCTGGGCCCTTGGTGGCTTGGATTACATCCACGTACATTGGTTGAGAGGCTGGGATTTAGCTCAGTTGGTAGAGCACTGCTCTGCAATCTCTGAGGTCCCAGGTTTGATTCCCAGCACCACAAAAAGATGGGAGCAGGATGTGGCAACCCACTCCCAAGGCAATCCTGAAACAACCAGCCATTGAAAACCCTATGAGGGTTACCATAAGTCAGACACAACTTGATGGCACCTAACAACAACAACAACATTGGGTGAGGGCAGGGCTTCCATATTCAGTCCAGTGATCCAAATACCAGTGTCTTCCAGAAGCACCCTCAGTAGACATCTCCATGCTGTACCAGCTTTAGGAGGTATCACTTAGCCAGTCAAGTTGACACCTAAAGTTAACCATCGCTTAAACCAAAGACTACGTACCAAAATATTGCCAGACAGGGTTTGACAGATTTTTAAAGTGGTATTGTTGTTGTTGTTGTTGTTAGGTGCCATCGAGTTGAGTCCGACTCATAGCGACCCTATGTACAGCAGATTGAAACACTTCCTGATTCTGTGCCAGGCAAACGATCTTATTTATATTTAAGCCCATTGTTGCAGACACTGTGTCAATCCATCTGGTGGAGGGTTTTCCTCTTTTGCGTTGACCTGCCACTCTCCCAAAGATGATGTCCTTCTCCAGGGATTGATCTTTCCTGACTACATGTCCTAAATATGTAAGACGCAGTTTGGCCATTCTTGCTTCCAAGGAGTACTCTGGTTGTACTTCTTCTAGGACAGATCTGTTGGTTCTCTTGGCAGTCCATGGTATATTCATGGTGGTCTCCAGCACCACAATTCAAAAGCATCAATTCTTTCTCTGTCTCTCTTGTTCAATGTCCAGCTTTCACAACCATATGATGCCACTGAAAATACCATGGCATGAGTCAGACGCACCTTCGTCTTCAATGTGACATCTTTGCTTTTCAATACACTAAAGAGATCTTTTGCCACAGCTTTTCCTAGAGCAGTGCATCTTTGGATTTCTTGACTGCTGCTTCCACAAGTATTGATTATAGAACCAAGCAGACCAAAATCGTGGGCAACCGCAATCTTTTCTCCATTTATTGTGAAGTTGCGTGCTGACCCAGTCATAAGGATTTTTGTTTTGTTGATGTTTAGTCGTAACCCATATTGAAGGCTATGATCTTTGATCTTCATCAGTAAATGTTTTAAATCCTCTTCACTTTCAGCAAGCAGAGTGGTGTCATCTGCATAACGCAGGTTGTTAATGCGTCTTCCTCCAATCTTGATGCCGCGTTCTTCCTCATAAAATCCAGTTTCTCGGATTATTTGCTCAGCGTATAAATTGAAGAGATAGGGTGGAAGTATACAGCCCTGACGCACACCTTTCTCAACTTTAAACCACTCAGTGTTTCCTTGTTCTATTCGAACAACTGCCTCCTGGTTCATGTACAGATTTCTCATGAGCACAATTAGGTGTTCTGGTATTCCCATTTTCCGAAGTGTTATCCATAGTTTGTTGTGATCCACACAATCAAATGCTTTTGCGTAGTCAATAAAACATAGATAGA
>VMDO01038695.1:0-13257 GCA_007922755.1 Pedetes capensis
TGTCAAAATTTAATTTTCAGTATTGTAGCTAAGAAATTTATATATTATCAATAAACATTTACTCTGCATTTCATTCTAATAGTTGATAAAATATGTCATTAAAATTGTTAGCTAAGGTAATTGTGTTTAGTTTTTATTGTAATTCTTTTACAGAGTTGTTGATGTTGAGAAGAAACTTATATTACATGTCTGCAAAAAAGCCTATGAACTATTTAGAAAACAGGTTCAACATATTTGAAATACAGACAAAAGTTTGGTTTCTTTTAGCAGTGAGATATTTTATTGACCAATTGCCAACAGTAGAAACACATTTCAAAACTTAGAAAATAAAAATGGTTTTCAAAATAGTCAAGAAGTTACAGCTGCTACTTGAAAGTAAACAAAGCCTTATACATTTGTTTAATTTACAAGAAGGGTTGCCATTTCAACCTGGGCCTGTTAAAGAAAATGAATCCTCAGTTGCCAGCATTGCAAAGAAACTCAGAGGTTTCTTTGTATTTTTTTTTTCTTGTCCTCAAGTTGCTAATGGTTTTATAGTTCTTTAAATTGTTTATAGGATATTTTAAAAAACTGGTCAGCTAACCTGGTATTAAGAACCATTTGTTCCTCATTATAAGCAAAAGTCTTAAATTCTCCAGAGAAAGCACTTGATCCTTTTCATCCATACAACTGAGTTCTGCCTTGTTAGATCCCCATTTTGAATGTTGATCATATTAGATTGTTGTTTGATGTTTATGATTCTTTAGAAAATTATCTAATTTACCAAAGTCAACAAAGGTAATAATTACATTTGGTTTGGATTATTTTTCTTTCAATTTTCTGTATAAGCATATAACATGCAGAAACATCAGCTCAAATTTATGAAATTTAACCAAAATTTTGTTTGAAGATATTAATTATTATTCACTTGTGAGGTCCTATATAGAATGGGCCTCTGGGCTGTAGCTGACTTCTTGAAAGAGGATGACTAAATCAATGAGAAAGGGGGCTTTATTTAGGGCACTGGTCAATACCCGAGTGCCTGTAGATTTAAAGGTGTACAGGCATGATAATTTTACATTTGACAGACTCTCTGTATATCATTATGAAAACTGATTCGCCTGAAAATGTCCTCAACATGGAATTCCCCTTTCCCATCTCGGCTCTCATATTTTCACTTCTTTCCTCTTATAAACAAATTTAGACTTCCAGATCCTTCTGTGGCATACTTTGAGAGTGGTAAAAACTCAGCAGCAAACATAAAAACATTTCCACAGTTCAGTTCCCCATCATCCTGAGACAGGATGATCAATAAACAACAATAAATCATCACGTCAGGGCATATTCCATGAGGGTAAAATAATACTGGAGCTGGGATATAAATACAGTTCAGAGAGAAAAATTAACAAGGTAAAATTTATAGCTTACAAAGATTAGGTACACCTATGGTTGTCACTCAATATCCATAGGAGTATTGTTTCTAGGACCACCACAAATACCAAAAACCACAGATGCTCAAGTCCTCTTTATAAAATGGTATGGCATTTGCTTATAACCTATACATACCCTCCAGTATACTTTAAATCATCTCTGTTTTTGTTGTTAGGTGCCGTCGAGTTGATGTCCAACTCATAGCGACCCCACATACAACAGGCGAAACGCTATTGTCAGTGCTTCTCTGCTATTCATAGGATTTTCAATGACAGATTGATTTTTGGGAGTAGGTTGGTGAGTCCTTCTTGCAAGCCTACACCACCTGATGTTCCCAGGCGGTCTCCCATCCAAGTACTAACCAGGCTCGACCCTGCTTAATTTCTGAGATCTGATAGAATCACACAGCACAGTAATACAGCTACAGGCTAAATAAATTGTCTCTAGATTAATTATAATCCCATTACAGTGTAATGTTATATAAATTATTTTTAAGATGTATTATTTGTGCAATAATGACAAAAAAGATTTATGTACATCTTTAATACAAATGCATTTTTTTCTGAATATTTTCACTCGGCAGTTAGTTGAATTTATAGATGCACAACCCTGAGATGGGATTGCTATTGTTAGGAGCTGTCATGTCAGATCTGACTCATGGTGACCTATGTACAACAGAATGAATCACTACCCTACCACTGTGCCATGTGCAAGACCTTTTTATGTTTCAGCCCAACCTTGCAGCCACTGTATTTCTTCTAATTTTTCTCATGCCACATCAGCAAAACAAGGTCCAGGGGCTTTCCTCCATTCTTGTTATTAAGGTCAACTCTACTTTGAGGAGGCAACTCTTCCCCAATTGTTTCTTGAGTTCCTTCCAGCCTGGGTGACTCATTTTATGGCACTATATTTAACAGTGTTTCTCAGCTATTCGTAGGGTTTTCAAAGGCTAATTGTTTTAGGAGTGGGCTTCCGGGTCCTTCTCCCTAGCCCCCCACATGTCTGTCAGATTGTTGTGCTGTAGGGTCTTGCATGATCATGTGATGCTGAAAGCTATGCCAGTGATATTTCGGATACCACCAGAGCCGTCCATCGTGGGCAGATTTCAGCTGAACTTCCAGACTAAGACAGACTAGGGAGAAGGACTGGGCAGCCCTGAGATGTGAAGGGCCAACTATATAACTAAATGGATCAGTGTGAAACATCAAATCACACTGTCCTTCAGAGGTCATTGCAGGAAATGAAAAGAGTCACAGAACAGTTTTATTTTTCTACTCAATGTTTATATGTTATAAACTAAACTAGTTGGAGGGGCCAGAGTATCCTTTTGTATTTCTCTCTCTCTCTCTCTCTCTCTCTCTCTCTCTCTCTCTCTCTCTCCTTTTCTTTCTCTTTTATTTTTTTGAGAGCCATTAGTGGGGATAATTTTTTTTCTTTTTTGTTTGCTTGTTTGTTTATTTTTGTACTACTGGAGGTCAAACTCAGGGCCTCACATGGGCTAGGCAAGTGCTCCACCCCTGAGCTGCACACCAAGCCCATTTTATAATTTTTATTTAGACACAAGGTCTTGCTAAATTTTACAGACTGGTTCTGGCCTTGAACTTGGATCCTTCTACCTCAGCCTCAGTCTCAGGGATTACAAGGGTGCTCCATGGTACCTGGCTGAGAGCCATGGTATTACTTTTGACATACAGAAGCTCTTCACATCAAGAAGGTCTCGGTGCTTGTCTGAGACTGGCACCTTCAAGACCTTCATATGTTAGGCCATCATGGCTGAGAATGGTCTTCAGTGCCTTTTGTAAAGCACCACAAATATCCATCACACCTTCTGCAGCAAGGTCTTCCTCCATGAGAGGGTTACCAATGGAGCCAAATCCTGAATGCATCATGATGCACCTTCTGTGTGAGCCTGACACAGTAGAAAAACAGCCAGAGTTTCTTCATATTGCCACAGGCACACTGGCTATCGCTTGGCAGGAAATGAATTAACCCTTCCTTTATTGATCCGCAAGTGTTTTGCATTTAGTAAACTCACCTGAGGCTGACATGGAGTTTCAGGTGAGGAGCTTTTGTACTGTGTTCTTTGTAGCATGGAATTTCCCTCCATTGGGAACCATTCCACTTCTATCATCTGGCATAAAAAATACACAGATAACAGTAAGTGTGGTTGTAATTCAAGACTTTTACTTTCATAGATTATTGTGTATTTTTATTGAGTTATCATGCTCAATGTTTTTCTTTTTCTTCTAGTACTTCCTGAGAAAGGAAAAGTTGTATATTGCATTAAATACAGTTATTGATACAGATAGCATAGTTAATAAGATTTGTAAAATGACTTGCTTTTCTACTAATTTAATCCCTAGTACCTTTAGTCAGAGCTTGTTAGTTATAATGCCTGTGCTCAGCAATAGAGGACCTTAAACCTTATCTGCCAAGGAGCTGAAGATGAGGTGCAGTCTCCCAAGGGCTATGCAGTTGGTTAGGAAAACGCAGCTCACTCAGCTACACAATTGTCTGCTTGTTATGTTCCTTGGAGCTTGAAAGCGCTGTTAGGTACTTGGCATTATTATTCTGAGGCACTAGACAGCCTATGATAGGGGAAGATACAAGGAATGAACAGAGCTGAAAGTTACTATGTTTGGGAATAGTAATAGTGATTTAGGGGCAGAATGTCACCAATTAAAGAGCTTTCTTTCTTTTTTTTTTTTTCAGTCTGTGTCTCTGAGCATGCTATTTAGACTTGGGTTTTTCCTATCACTGAAATATTCCTTTGGGTTTTGGAGGGAAATGTTATAATTGGCAACCCTAATTATGTTGCACAAAGATACATTGGTGAAAAGATTTTTTTTTTTTTAAATCGGATAGCTATTTTCTCTGGTTCTTCAAAATTGCTAGGGAGGTTTTAACGAGATCATTTTAAATTGTGAGGATTTTTCTCCCTTGACATGGTTACCATTAGATGATATTTCCCCCTCCTTACACTGTAATAAAATTTGAAAACTCCTTTTAGCCCTTCTTCTGGGCTTCAGGGGATTAAAAAAAAAAAAAGCACTTGTATGTCTTTTGTTCCCCCCCACCCAAAAAAAGAAACTTTATTTCTCTGCAAATATTTTAACTAGAAAATATTCTAATCTTTTTCAGGTACTTTAAAAATACACAAGCCATTATGAAAATAAAATATGAAAACAGTTGTTGCTGGGATCTAATCCTGTATATGTCCAGTCACTCACAGTATAACCTTAAGCCCTTTCATTGCCTGACTTTGTGTTTTCATTTGCAGTTGGAAGTGGAGGTAGACGTGGTGTCAGCTGTACTTAGATTATACACGTTTATGATTTTATAAACTCTAGTACTACAGGCATATTTTAAGTTATTATTTAAAATACTAGAAATTACATATCTCTATATTTCAGTTTAAAATGATAGGACTTAGTCAGCTGGAGGTATTTTGAAATGGCACAGATGTAGAGTTCTCTTCACCACCACCAAAGAGATAATCTAGGATTTGGATATTTCTTCTAAGGGCAGTTGAGTTTAGTGCTAACAATTCAAGTTGTGGTACCCAGCCTAATTCAGGCCCAAACCTCAAACTTATCACTTACTGGCTGCGTTCTGTATGCCTATATAAGAGCTGTTGTTAGATGCTGTAGAGTTGGATCCAACTTATAGAGTCCTTAAGTACAGCAGAAGGAAACACTGCCTAACACTGTGTGATGTACATACACAATTTTTTTATGTTTGAGCCCATTGTTGCAGATGCTATATTTCTTCTCATTTTGAGTGTGCCTCATCAGCAAAAGGAGGTCTCGGAGGCTTTACTCCATTACTGTCATTAAGATTGACATGAATTTGAGGAGGCAACTCTTCCCCAGTCCTCTCTTGAATGCCTGCCAGTCTAGGGGGTTAATTTTCTTCACTATATTTCACAGTGTTTCTCTAATGTTCAGAGGGCTTTCAGTGCCTAATTGTTTCGGAAGTGGGCTGTCACGTCCTTCTCCCTAGTCTGTCTTAGTCTGAAAGCTCAGCTGAAACCTGTCCACCATGGATGGCTCTGCTGGTATTTGAGATACCAGTGGCGTAGCTTTCAGCATCACAGAAACACGCAAGCCCCCACAGCACAAGGTGACAGACGCAGGGGTGTATAAGTGCAAGAGAAAATTATTAAATTTCTCATAAATCACTTTACCTAGCCAAAAAGTGAGGCTAATAGTCTCACCTATGAGTTCATAGTGAGCACAAAATGAATCTGTATATGTAAAGCCCTTAAAATGGTTTTGATACTTGGTGTGAGTGTATGGAATAGGAGCTGTTGTTCAGCTAATATTTTTGTAATTGTTACTCAAATGATTTTTCAGTCTTTTCTTAAAGTCCACTAGATCTAAATTCCCCTGTGAGGCAACTCTTATTGTGGAAATGAAACAGTATCCACTTTACCTGTGTTGCATATTAGACTTTTATGCACTATTAGACTTTTGTCTGTAGTTTTAACTGAACAAAGCATTCATATTCTCTATCTCTCTCTCTCCACACACACAAACAGACACACACACACACACACACACACACACACAGAACCTGAAATAAGGGTGTGAAAGAAGAGACTTGTCTTATTTATTTTATTACCTATCTCCATCAAATATAATGCTTTATACTTTTATTGAATGAATGAATGAGTAAAATCACAAATAAAATCTTTAAGAATTTGAGGATTCAGGGTATTCCCAGGGAATTTTATACATTTTTAGAGTATGTTTAAGCTTCTGATCAATGTCAACCTTCTGATTATTATAATTATGTAATAAAAGTTAATATGCTACTTATTCTCTTGCCCTATGTCTTTTCCTATTTACACTGCTCTCTTAAGCTTAATTTATGACAGTCCTATAAAATGCCCTATAGTGTTTTCAAATGTTTTAATTCTCCAAAGAGCTGGGGTTTAGCTCAGTTGGTAGAGCACTGCTTCACATTCTCTGAGGACCCAGATTTGATCCCCAGCACCCGAAAATGGGAGAAAACCTGGCAATCCACTCCTGAAAATAACCCTGAAACAATCAGCTATTGAAAACCCTGTGAGGGTTGCTATGAATGAGACCTGACTTGATGGCGCCTAACAACAACAACTATTCTCCAAACAAAATAACTGAGTTTATCCTACATTTGCTTTAAATGCAGATGCTATCTCAACATAATGCTCATATATATCACATGTGTGGGAAACATTCACACATAAAGAATATATCAATTTTGTTTGAATTTTTCAGTCAGCTAAAATATATGATATACATCAAACTAAATTAAATTTCATTATCCTAAAATTATAATATAGACTAATTGAACAAAGGATATTATCAGTTAGCAACTAAGACTTGGAATATAATACTATAAGGATCTAAGTATGTCAGAATTAATGCTATGGTAAATACTAAGGGGCAGAATTTGAAACGGTAATATTTTTAAACAAATGAACTGATTTTCATATTACCCCTATGCTCTCAAATTTTGCCTTTTTCTTAAAGAATAAAAGGACTTTCTATGTCTTCCTATTCTTCCTCATGGAAGGATTTATTTATGTATTTTCTGTATATCCAACCATACCTTAAAAAGGAAATGGTCAGTTACTCAAACCAGAAACGTGGGTGTCATTATTGACAGCTTTGTTCTATCCACCTCAGCCCATCAAGAAGTTAGTTTGCTTTTCCCCTGCAAAATGTACTTCCAACCTGTCCCCACTGAAGCAAAACCAGTATCATAATGATAGCATCAAACCACTATTATTTTTTTCCCTTAATTAATGCAATAAGCTTACTAACTGGTCTCTCCACTTTCATTCTTATTTTCCTCTGCATTTCATTCACAGATGAACTAGAATGATCATTTAAACATGATAGTTCCATCACAAAATTTCCTTGTTTAGGACTTCAGTGGCTTCTCAGTAATTAGAATATAAAGCTTATCCATTATCACTTCTGTTGTGCACAGTAAGTTTGGCCCCTGTCAAACTCATTTCAAATTGCTGTCAACTTGTCCCACTACACAATATTTAAATCCTTCTCTCTCTCTTTTTTAAATTAGTATTTTTTTTTATTGTTGTTAGGTGCCCTCCAGTCCGTATCCAACTCATAGTGACCCTATCTATGTACAACAGACAAAACACTAGTGTCAGTGTTTCTCTGCTATTCATAGGGTTTTCAATGGCTGATTGTTTTTTGGGAGTAGGTTGCCATGTCCTTCTCCAAGCCTATAGCACCTGGTGTTCTCAGGCGGTCTCCCATCCAAGTACTAGCCAGGCCTGACCCTGCTTAGCCGCCAGGATCTAATGGGATGGGATGCCATAGCAGTGTGGCTGCAGGCAAAATTAGTTTTTAGCTTGTATTTATTGTAAAAAATATGGATTTCATTAGGATATTTTCATACATGTATATAAGGTACTTTGATCATATAACCCCCATTACCCTATCTTGCACCCCCACTGGTCCTGTTCCTTTTCCTAAATACCTCCCCTTCTACTTTCGTATCTTTGTTTTTATTTTAATTTATCTTACATAGACTTCAGAGGAAAGAACAAACCCAATATTTTTCTTTCTGAGTCTTGCTTATTTTGCTTAACATGATGATCTATGGTTCAATCCATTTTCCTGAAAATAACATAATTTCATCTAAGTCTCCTAAAATTCTTTTAGGGTACCAGATTTTCCTCTCTACTTGCATTATTTCCTCTTCCTCCAAAGCACTTGCTTAGGATAAGTTTTACCCACTTTTCAGGCATCAGCTTAATTGTTGTTTCTTCCTTGTTCCCTCACCTTCAGTTTGAGTCACATTTCTTGTTACTCTCTCACACAGCATCCTATCCTTTTCCTTCATGGCAGGTATCACAATTATAATTGTATATGCATGTATGTGTTTATGTGAATATTGTCTGTCTATCCCCTATATGGGGAAAAGGACCCAGCAACCCACTCCAAAACATCAATCTGCTATTGAAAACCCTATGAATAGCAGAGAAGCACTGACAATAGTGTTCCCGTGTTGTATGTAGGGTCGCTATGAGTTGGATACAGACTCAACTGCATCTAACAACAACAACCCCCTATATGTATGTATATTGTCTGTCTACCCCCCTGTATCTCAAACATCATGAGCGTATGACTCATGTGAATTTAAACAACCATTTCATCCCTAATACCGGTCACAAAGAAAAGATATTGTAAACATTCACTGAATGCTCACTGCTTTGGGCAGTGTTCTGGGCACTGAAGATACGGAGGTGATGATGGCAAATTTCTTATTTTCATGGAGCAAAGTCTTCAGATACCAAGAGCAAAGTGATAAATACAGAAGTTCATTTCTTGGACTTAGGACCCTCTGAGTGCAGGGTGCTAAATACACAGTTGATTTTATGTAAGAAAGAATGCATGGCTGTATTGCTATAATCAGTGTCCCATAGCTCAGATAGCCTCATTTTGTCTGTTTTTTTAACCCTCCCAGATTACTCCTGAGTGTGACTTTTGCTGTGGCACTTAGAAACCGTGATCAATGGCATTCTTTGTCCTTCCACTTTTACTGGCAGCTGAGAGTTTTGGCAATTACTTACATAGTGACTAATAGCAATACTTCTTTACAGATGTAATGCACCATAAAAATGGCAAGTCCTGTATAAACACTAAATAATTAGCTTTCATAATAACCCTATCAATGTAGAGTGTAAAACTCTGTTTTGTAGGGAAATAACTGAGTCATTGTAAATACCCTTATTAGAATCAAAGAATAGTGGAAAACTTGTTGTGATTCTGAAATTCGTGATTTCTATTTTCTAACTCATACATATCTGCAAATAATATAGATATACAAAATTGTCTTCTATAAATGCTTTGTTTTTCATGAATAAGTCAGTTTTACTTATAATTTGTATTCAAGTGTGTGAAATGCAAATGTGTAGTAAGTTACTGACATCTTTAGGGTAGAATATATGATTTTAGTCATTTGACTAACTTTGGTGGTAATTTTTTTGTGATCCCTCAGACTTTCAAATCTGGTGAATATTAACTATTTAAATGCTGATCCCTATTAATGTACATTTTTCTCTCTGGAATGCATTACAAATTTTAACTTAAATCTGGCAGACCAGACTTACTTTTGTTTGTCTTGATGACTTAGTGCCATTGTACTAAACCCTTGCTAGGATTCTGTACTTCCATGCAGGAAGTGTCATTATGGTGTCCAGGTTTCTGCAAAATGGAAAAATGGTTTAAATGTGGGCTCAATCTGGAAGTAAGTCTAACCATTAAGTATCAGGGATGAGCCTGGAAGGGTAGCTCAGTGAATGAGCGCTTGCTCACATTATGCGCAATGTTGGATTCGATCCACAGTACCATGTAAAACAATTTTTTTCTACTAATTACTTTTATTCTATTAATAGTTTCACTCTCTATTTGCAATAGTTTTTACTCATTACTCCCTAAAGTTGATTGATGTTTGACATTTATCAGAACTGTGTGACTTTCAGAATGCATAATTTTTGGATTAAAAAAAAATACTGCTTATCCTAGAAGATAAGAAGTTTGTGAAATTTTTAGAAACTCTAGCATTTAAAAAAAAAAGTGCTTCTCCAAGTATATTTTCTTACAAGGTCTTAAGAAAAGTATAATTTAGGTTTTAAAATAAAGTGGCCTGCTATTAAAAACACTAGTAGAATCTTACATAATTATTGAAGAATACTCATACTCAGGGTCAGATTTTAAAAAGTACATATATATACACATACATATACATGTACTCACATATATACATATACACATACATATATATATATATATATATATATATGTTTGGGAAGCAATCATTTTTAAATTATAACTTTATACAGAATTGATAATTGGAAGTATCATTTTAGAAAACCCAATTCTTTATCAAAAGATGATGGTGTAAAATGGATAATTCTTGACAGAATATCATTTACATTTTATCATTTTAGTTTGTGTTTTTAATGGGTTGTCTTTCTGTGCATTCATATACTTGTGGGAATATGTTTAAAATTTTGGAATTGTTAACTTAAGAAATTTTAAGATGTTTTAAACACTTTTCTCCTCCAAATAACATATTGTTCTTCTGGGTGATGATGTGTGCTAAAAAGTAGAAAAGTGAATAATTTAGATATACCTGTGCCATCTTATCCAGCTCCCAGAACATATATATTAATTTAAACTAAACTGCACTAAAATCAAACTGTATTACTCTTTCTTAATGAGGTGGATATTAAGATTATTCTTTGAAGCCGGGTGTGGTGGTGCACGGCTGTAATCCCAGTGCTTTGGGAGGCGGAGGCAGGAGGATTGCAAGTTTGAGACCAGAGGCATTCTGCATAATTTAGCGAGACCCTGTCTCAAAAAAAAGTAAGAAAATGAGCTGAGGGTGCAGCTCAGTCTTCCAGCACCTGCAGAGCAAGCAAGCATGAGGCCCTGGGCTCAACTCCCAGTACAGCAAAAAAAAAAAAAAAAAAAAAAAAGATTATTCTTTGACAGACATCAATATTTTATATGTACTTATTTGCTAGGAAGATACAAGAGTATCTGGCATAACCGCCAGGCACAAAGTATGTGCTCCCTACAGGTCTGTTAAATAAAAGACTTAAAGTAATTCCAAAATTAAATAACATTTCTTCATGTCAATATGTAAGCTGGCATTGAGACAGACATCTAGAAGTATTGTAAAAGAGTCATGTATTCTCTATTCAAAACTAAAGACTAGGTAAGCAAATAATAATTTTGATATATTTGAAATGGTACATCGCAATAGAGGCATGGCAGGGATTTAGCTCAGTTGGTAGAGCTGTCTCTGAGGTCCCGAGTTTGATTTCCAGCAGGGCAAAAATGGGAGAAGAATGTGGCAAGCCACTCCCAAGGCAATCCCGAAACAATCAGCCATTGAAAACCCTATAAGAGTTCCTACGGGTTGGACATGACTGGACGGCACCTAACAACAACAATAGAGGCGTACATTACTGGGCACTATAAAGTTATTGTCTTTAAGAGTGTACTTCTTCATTTATTTTCTTCTTCAATACACCCTATATTTTGGAGTTCCATTTTTCCTTTGTTTTCTTCCTTGTTATGAAAAGTATACTGTTTACAGCAAGTGTTCATTGATTATTCTTTTAAGTAAAAAAAAAAAATACAACCTAGGATTGCATATTATTTCCCTTGCTTTCCCAAGATACCTGCTTCTAATTAAAATGCCTATATTTAATTAAAATGCTTATTATTGTACAGCCTGGTCAGTCATGGCTGAAATCAAAGAAGACTCATTGATAAGACCTACCACATCATATGCATTCTGAATATTGAATTTTTTTGAGTACTGGGGGGTTGAACCTAGGGCTCTGTACATACCAGGCAAGTTTTCTACTAGGCTGTACCCTCCAGCCCCTTTTTATTTTGCTATCTTGAGATAGGCTGTTGATCAGTTGTGGTGCAGGCTACGTCTGGACTCAAACTGATGATGCTCCTGCCTCAGCTTCCTGAGTTGCTGGGATTCCAGACATGTGCCACAGATGAATTCTGGCTTCTGCAAATGTGAAGGGGTCTTATCCCAATATGGAAAAGTCTGAGAAAATGCAGAATTCATAATATGTTAAAAGATATCAATACGACTATCAATAGGAAAACTTATTTCTATTCTGTTCCACTGGAAAAAGTTTGAAATATTAGTCATGTCATGATATATAGGTATTTAGACTTTGTGAACACTGTTAAAATAAAAGCAATAGATGAGCAACTTGGTAGAGACTCAACCTCTAAGGACAAGGAGTTCTAGTTTGTCCATTAAGTCTTTACAAATTCCTCAATTGGGTAATGAAACTAATAAACTTACTTTATCATAACCTTATTACAGAGATTAAATGAGTTGATACTTAGTTTCTTTTCTTATATAGTAAACTATCAGTAAGCATCTGCCATTGCTAACATTATCATTACTACATTATCATGTCAACATTGCTCTCATTATCCCTTTTATTATTTTGATGAAATGCTTCTCTTCCACTTAGGAGTCTTAATGTATTAATTTCTCAAACAAAACATTGGACCATATACTGCATTGGGCTTCTGTGATTCAAGAAGTAAAAGGCATTGTAGTTTACAGATGTTTACAACATGATTAGAGAACAAAATTAATTTGAGGTGCTCTTAGGCTTATCAGGATTGGAGAGTTATGAGAAATCAGAGTAGTGATGCACAATCATCCTAAAGCAAGCCTCCCGCAGTAATGGCTGGACTCATTGGAGAGAGTGTATTAGATAGGAGAAATGTATTTTAGGAGACAATAATAACATGGTTTAAAAAAGGATTAATTGTAATTAATCATTTTTAAGACCAAAAAACTCCAGGATATTCAAAAAGATTAAATGAAGCTTATGTTTTTCTCTTATTTAACAGAATGAAAAACATGAAAAGTAGTTGAAATTATATGTACCAACCTCTATATACAAAATAAAACTAAATATGAAATAAATATGATATGATTGTAATAGAGTAACCTGTGGCTCAACAAGTTTTTAGGCAATATCTACTTGAATATAGTACATATGTTATTTGCTCTTTTTAAAATTAGTATTAAACTTTCTTTTTGGAAATTTAGTTCTAAATTTTAAGATTTTTATACTATTAAAAAATAGAAAATATGTACTTTGATTAAAAGAGATATTAGAGGAAAGGAGGACAGTGTTTTTAAAAGATGTGTATTTTTGAATACTGAATGCTAAGCATTTTTCTGCCAAGATGCTACCAATAATTTTGAGTTAATTTGGTTTAATTTAATTTAATATTATATTATTTTTATTTTATTTTTGGTTTT